>MU390330.1:0-142451 GCA_022578715.1 Nemania sp. FL0916 | reverse complement strand
AACCCTAACCCTAACCCTAACCCTAACCCTAACCCTAACCCTAACCCTAACCCTAACCCTAACCCTAACCCTAACCCTAACCCTAACCCTAACCCCTAGCTGTTGACGCGCTTGAATCAAGTATAGGAAATGGCGAGAGAATCATGATGTATGCCTGGCTGAGAGCTGTTATCACCACTGCCACCACAAGGGCTATATATGGTCCTATGAATCCTTATAATGATCAAGTTGTCACGGATGCGTTCTGGTAAGTTGTTATATGTGCATATTCAATTTTCTAGCTGAATGTTTTCTCTGCTTAGGCAATTTGAACGTGGAATCATCTCGCTATATTTTAATGCTTTCCCATTGATTACTGCCCGAAGTACCATCGCGGCTCGGGATAAGGTGGTCAGGGCATTTGAAAAATACTACAGCGCTCAGGGGCCAGAGTATGCCTCAGATTTTGCGAAGAATCGATTCCACATTCAGATGAACCACGGCATCCCTTTGGAAGACATTGCCCGATACGAAGTAGCTGGCACTCTCGCTATCATAAACACCATACCCGCCGCGTTCTGGGTGATTATACTGTTACACAAACACTCAGACCTTCTGGAAGATGTCCGCAAAGAAATCGATTGTTCCATTCGAACGACACTGAACAATGGCCATACTATCAAAACTATTAATACGACAGCACTCAAAGAGACTTGCCCATTACTTCTATCCTTTTATCAGGAGGTCCTGCGACACTGCAGTGAGTATGTGTCTGTCCGGGAGGTCCTAGAAGATACGTGGGTCGACCAGTGGCTCCTGAAAAGAGGAGCCATAGTGCACATGTCGAGCAAGGCCATCCACTATGACGTTGCGCAATGGGGTCCTGAGGCCGCCGCTTTTCGTCCACGTCGATTTTTGCCTGAAGAGCGGGCTAGGCGCCCACGTGATGCTTATTTTCGTGCATTCGGAGGTGGAAAGGGACTGGTGAGTGAAGGCTGACCAAGTTCACAACCTCTCATACCATATCATGAAAATCGGATTGTTGTCGATGGGGCTTCCAACGCACGTCACGCTCCAGCTTGCATGGTGCACTGGTCCCTTAATTCACTTCATATTATAATCTGGCACTAATAATATTCTCTCCAGTGCCCCGGCCGCCATTTCGCAACTGATGAAATACTCGCACTTGTTGCAGGTCTTGTCACTCGCCTAGATCTCCAGCCAGTCGGTGGGAGCTGGAAGCTCCCAACTACGACACGGACAGATAGTGTTATTGCAATGATGGTCCCCGATGACGACGTCGAGGTTGTGGTCAGGACGCGCCCTGGTTATGAGTACATAGAATGGGTTATTGAGTCAAGGCGGTCGGATGAGATTTTAGCAATGGTGGACGAAGATATTATCCACGAAGAATCTTGAAATCATGTTTATGTTATAAAGCATTCAATACAAGTTCTTTCTTAAAAAAACAAACTGTATTAATGCAATTGTTTAACTAATATTCATATTATTATAAAAAAACAATAAATTAAAACACGATTTATTTTTATTCCTACAGAATCACATCTACATCAACAGCCTCGGGGCTTTTCTAAAGCGCTTGCCCTCACAATGTAAACGCGATCCGGAAGAGATTTACTGTAGCATTCGAATGGAATCAGGTCTGCCCCAATGAGACTTCCAGGCCAATGTGATTAAATCTTTCGGGTAAATCACCCCGCCTTTTATAGAGGCGCGTCCGAAGCCATGGCCGTTTAAAGAGGGGGGCCTTCCACCACCCGTAAATGCCGCCTGCTTCCTCCTTCTCCGCACCTGACGGCAGAAAACTTGATTTTTGTATTTGAGCTCCAACACAGCTCTGATCATGTCGACAACAATCTACCAGACAATCAATGTCACCCCTCGTGGAAAGGGTGACGTAGCAAGTGTGACCTGCGTGGATTTCCACAATCTACCTGACAGCCAGCTGAGAGAAATATATTTGGCCTTGACCAGACATCAAGTCTTGGAATTTCCCGGTAGCTGCCTCACTCAAGAGCAACAGCTAGCCCTGACGCGTCGGTTGTGTGAAGCGTCAAGTGTCTCGGCGCACAATCTTCGGATCACGGAGATCACCAATCAAGGGGAATATAGCGACTACGAACTCGACTGGCATACCGATAGTTACTTTAAAGAGACCGGTCCTAAAATAGGCATATTGAACGCAATTACCATCCCGTCAACGGCCGTTAACACTCGCTTCTGCAACATGATAAAGCTTTGGGGGGATGTGCGGGAGGACCTTCAACGCGAGTTAAGGGGAAAGTCGATCTGCAATGATGCCGTCTATACCCAATATGGCCGGCCGCGCGGACCGATCAAGCCGACGACCGAAGATTTTCGCAAATGGCCACACGTTGAGCATCCGATCGTCCACATTGATCCAGATTCAAGGAAAGAAGCTCTCCATCTCGGAGCGCGGAAGTGGGCATTCATCAAGGATGTGGACCAACGCCGAAGCGATGAAATTCTTGAAGAACTCTGGAAGATGGTCGATAGCGGAGAGTATACATTTGAAGCGGAATGGCAGGAGGACATGTTAGTCATGTGGCGTAATGACCTTGTCTTGCATTTCAAACCGAAGGGAAATGGCGAGCCAAGACTACTCGATCGGACCTCGGTGCCGGGTCAGGCGCTCGTCATGGCTTCGCTGTCTTCCTAAAGTTTCAGATTGCTCTCTCGTTTGAAATCAAATTTACTGATATTTCATCTGTTTTAACTATCCGACGCCGTGGATACGCAAACCGAGCTCCCAGCTATTTGGGGCGCCGACGTGGGTGCCTTGCTTCATCTCCTTCACCTACTAATTCAAGCTAGCGTTAAAGATGTAGATGAGACGAGTCTTGCCATCGGTCTATTATTGACTATTCGACTACTCGATGGTCTCATCAGGCTTGCGATAGGCTCCAGTATATTCAAGAGCGTCTTCACGTTGTCCATCGCCGCTATCGACTCTCCGCCAGACCTTTTGGCTGTTTTGAATGATACGAGACGGGCTGTCGGCTTCATGCGCGTGTTGAGGGCCGTGGACATCTCTCGAGCTGATCTAGAGCCTGTTATCGACGCAAACGCAAAAGCTATGCGTATCATACGTCATGACCTCATCTAAGAGTATCTATCTTATAAGCTCCATCCTCACAAAAGAACTGACGCTTGAGAGGTCTAATCTCGGTCGTCAACAATTGGATGCGAAATGAGGTCAGAGACCGAGGTGACTTGATGTGCTATCACTCTACTATGAGTTGATTTCCTTTCTCGTTTGAACATGTGCTGCGTATCGCCACTGTGGTCTGTCAGCGTCATCGTCCCGTGTATTACCATGAGAAAATGAAGGAAAGAGCATTAGAGGGGTTTTCCGGGGGTGCTAATACCTAGACGCGAGCATTATTCATCAGACTTATAGATTCGACCCAAGCTAAAGCCCGACTGACCATTATGTCGTCACTCTCTATATTCGTCCTATAGAGATAGCAATTGTGGGAAAAGTTCGCTATTCTTGTCACAATGTATGAAGATCATGAAGTAACGTGAAGGGGGGAAATAAAAGGGTGTCTGCCTGCCATACGGAGTAGTAGCAAGGTCCGTCCACAAGGCGCCCAGTCGATCTGCCCTACGGAGCTCTGCTGGACGGAGGCGTGCGTAAATCGGGGCTTCTTCCCCGACCTGCCGCGCTATTGGAGCCGCACTTACAGCTGAATGTCAAGCCCAAGGATATCGGCGTAAGAGCGAGAGGGTAATTACACTTAAAGGAGCTTTTGGCGACACAGACTTTAGACTAGCAGGCATGGCTGTTTGGGGTGATCATAACTCCCGAATCTTCATCGCCGTTTACGCCTATCTTTTCCGATATGCCACTTTTCGCCATCTTCTACTTACTTGTTCTGTAATTATTGAGTGTTCGCATGCGTGTTGTTTCCTTTGCTCGTTAACCGAAGAAGGGCCGATGCAACGTAATCATCACCAGACGGCCTCGGAATTACCCGTACTAAAACAACTAGCCGTTGGCCTAGATGCTTCGGCAAAGCGACAAAGCTTAAGCATAAATGTGCGGGCCTCTAATCTTAGACTAGACTCAAGCCTAGCCTAGGAGCAAGCCGTACCCCTATCCACCTGCCGCTTTAGGATATGGGGGGCTTGTGGAGAATGACCCTTTCCAGATTTCTCTCTATATCCCTTGTGTTGCGCGGCTCACCCTACGATGCACAAGTCTGGTGTAAATATTTTTATTCTTACATATTAATTTAAACATATATCCAATCTCGCCGCCGTATTGTCCTCCTGCAGTACGTCGCAAACTCCTGAAATCTGGGTATCATGTTATAGTGCGTGAGATCGTTCAGCGAGATAGCGAGATAGTCGACCGCAATAGATATGAATGTTGAAATTATCATCTAGCGCGTGACCCGTGGGTCGATTACAGCGATGCGGAGGTGTTCCGGGGTCACAAGCACGCAGGGTGAGAGCAATAGTCTTATGAGAGGAGCCTAGTTGTAAAAGCGCTATTGTTTGTCACTCCCTATGCAATACGACACGGGCTCACCTGATCGACAATCTACAGTCTATTCTCGAAGATGTATAATAGTCAGGGGTCTTGCCGCGTATGCAGTCGTGCTGCTGTTAAGTCGAGTTGCCGTGTTGGTCATTAGCGCCGCCGATGGTTGGCCGCCGATGGTTGGCCGCCGTTTCGACGGTCGCAACGCTTGTCCGCATCTCGCCAAGCCGGACATCCGTGAGAGGCTGGCGTCGCCGGGGAAGAACCGAATCAAGGATGCCAATCCGGGGTTGACATTGTCTGCGCGGGGTTTTGCGGGGAAATCGATCGCTGGAAGCATACACTTTCAACTTCCGAGGCACTCTGCACTGTCCTCACAACGAGTTGCGATGTCGATTAACAGCCCCTTGTTTTGTCACCTGCTGGTATCGGGAGCGGTATAATAAGACAGCAATGATCGCCATGTCGCAGTGGTGGCAGCTCTCCCTCCCACCTCCATCTCCATTGTCTTCCTAATACTTCTCCAAATAACAGCAGAGCCTCATAGATTCAACATGCGTTTGGCACTCGTCACCGCACTGATCGCCGGTGCTGCTTCACCAGCCCTTGGCGCCTCAGTAGGGAAGAGATCAGAATCGCTGAAAGAAAGAAGCACGGCAACCACGGCGGCTGCCTGGGCATCCTCATCAGATGGCGCGTATAAGCTGAGCTCATGGCAGGCTCCAGTGCAGGGTACCGGATCCCCAGGAAGCTACTCGACTTGGTCTTTCACCGTGAATGATGGCTCAAGCGGACACAAGCAGACAGTTAAGGGTTTTGGAGCCGCGGTCACGGACGCGACGGTATCTGTATTCAATGGCCTGTCTTCGGCATCGCAGACGTCTTTGCTGAACTCACTTCTGACATCGTCGGGCGCCGGCTTCTCGCTGTTCCGACACACGATCGCCTCGTCAGATCTGTCCGCGGACCCGGCATACACATACGATGATAATGGAGGCAGTGTTGACACTTCGCTGTCGGGCTTCAACCTCGGCGACCGCGGCACAGCCATGGCGAAGCTGATGGCCAAGATGAAGACGGTCAACTCTGCCGTATCCTTCCTCGGTTCCCCATGGAGCCCGCCCGGCTGGATGAAGCTCAACAACGTGATCGACGGCACGACGACGAATAACAACATCAACCACGCCTACTACTCGGAGTGGGCGCAGTACTTCGTTAAGTACCTGCAGCAGTATCAGTCCCTCGGCGCCCCCATCGACGCCATCACCATCCAAAACGAGCCTCTCAACAGCAACGCCGGCTTCCCGACGTGCTACATCTACGACTCCGAGGCTGGCTCGTTCATCCAGAACAACCTTGGCCCCGCTCTCAAGAGCGCCGGGCTCTCGACTCAGATCTGGGCTTATGACCATAACACTGGTGAGTCCTTGTTTTTCAACCTTTCGTCTCTCAACTATTCCCAATGTGGTAGTCAGACTGACCAATCCTTCGACCGGCAGACCAGCCCCAGTATCCCAAAGATGTCATCGCAGCTGCGAGCTCGTATGTTGGCGGCGTAGCGTGGCACTGTTACGCCAGCTCACTCGACTGGACTGTCCTAACGAGCTTCCATAATTCGTACCCTAACGTGCCCCAGTACATGACTGAGTGCTGGACTTCGCCTCAAACCGGCTGGGACTGGGCAGCCAGTTTCACTATGGGTCCCCTGCAAAACTGGGCACAAGGCGCAATGGCCTGGACTCTCGGATCCGACACCAGCTACGGACCTCATCTCTCCGGCAGCGGGGCCTGCACGACTTGCCGCGGACTCTTCGAGGTCGACACTGCCGCAGGCACATACAGCTTCGCCATCGATTATTACATGATGGCGCAATTCAGTAAATACATTCCCCGAGGCGCCATCATTCTGGCCGGTACCGGTTCATACACATACTCCGATGGAACAGGCCTCGAGTCTGTGGCTTCGCTTAACCCGGACGGCACGCGTACCATCGTCTTCCTCAACAAGTTCAACAACGACGTCTACATCACCACCACGTTGTCGGGTAGCAGCCAGACTTGGAGCGGCTTGGTCTATAAGAACTCTGTCACCACGTGGACCCTGCCTTCTGCTTAAGCTATGAGTGCTGATAGAGACTGGAAGTCGACCGAAGCGAGTTTTGTAATTGGTGATTTTAATACACAAGCAAAGGAACTAGGTAGCGTCTCTTAAAAATAACACGAAGTAATCATGCACTAATCAATGAATAAATGCGATTAATGATTCATCTTTTTGCTGTATGAGTACATTTTATTCTCGAATGCGACAAGTTTTTATGCACACAGTTTTGCAGATCTTCTTCTCATGACTTTATTGGTCATTGTCTATGTTTATTCTAATATCTATACTACTATATATAGACATTTAGCACATTGGTGTTGGGATGTTGCATAAGCGCCAACTGCACTAGGTTAAGTGCGCTGCAAGCAGGGGAAAACAACCGTGCCAACTCTTGAATAGCTCGCTATGCACCCTTAAGAAAGCAAGTCAACTGGTTCTCCGTCTCAGTCACCACAGGCTAGCGATCGTGTTGCAGCCCGACTTGGCTACCCGAGTCTCTACAACTGCCCTTCCCCTTTAGCAATTCTATCACGCCGAGTCCTCACCCCCGCTGCACATTTTGGTGAACCTCATTTTTAAAACATAGACTTTGGAGCATCAGAGTAATTTGTTTATCTGCTCCTTTCTGTTATGTGATGCTGGCACATTTTACGTACAATTAAAGAATACCGGAATCATGGTCCTGCCAACATATTCAGCTGTGCATTTCGCATCCCAAGTACAACATCTTCGCGCGGAATATACCAAACTACGCTTTGAAACTTCGAATCTCTATCCTGGTTGCGAGATTCTCGCCTAGGAAACGAAAACCGAAGGAAGTGTTGAAAAATGGTGCTATTGGATGGCAGACGGCATCACAGTTCATGGAAGGTACATTCAACTCTCGAATATTTCTGGCACTCTTTCCGGCGACATTCTTCGGCTCCGTCGCAACCTTCCAAATCTCACGGACAATTGGGACATCGACGGTGATAAGGTCACCAAGATCGAGAGTGTGCCTATACCACCAGAGGAGAACTTCCCGGAGGATTTCGATCATACTGATGCCGATCTTGAGCTGCTACCCTTGATCGAGATTGATGAGTCGAAACATTTCGTTAAGCGTTGCAAATATCGTAGGGAGATCCTCAATCTCCTAAAATGTCAGGGTGATTCTTGTCCCGGAACTCCGATATCTCCGCACCTCATTCATCTCCTTGGCAAGTCAGCAGATGGGAAGCTCGTTTTCGAAAAGTTATTCCCTTGGCAACATGGCGTCAGTCAAGCCTCCTCTCTCACGGATTATAAACGGTGGCTCCTACAGCTTATTGAAGCATTGAGGTGCCTTCACTCGTTCGGTATCATTCATCGCGATCTTTCGCTGAAAAATATCATGTTCTCGCAAGACAGACAGAATTTGGTACTGATTGACCTGGAGAGTAAATGGGGAACCTTTTTCGCTCCCGAACTCACTTCTACCATTGATGATAAGAAATTGGATGATGCGGGTTGGTCTGCACAATCTGACATCTACGATATTGGCCCTCTCCTTAAAGGGTGGGTGTATCGCAATGTCCCCATCAATACTTTGATCGAATGGCCTGTGCCACAGCCCCTGGATACTATCGTTGAAGCTTGCACGAAAGCCGTGCCAGAACAGCGCCCCAGTCTAGAAGAGCTAAATAAAATAGTTGAAGCTATCGAGATAATATGCTAAAGCGAAGGCGACTTGATGTACGAAGGAAAGGGTCGGACAGCGAGAAGACTAATGTAGATTCTATATACAAGGTAGCACAAAAACAGGCTAAAGGCAGAAGACCAAGAACAAATGTAGAAAAAGAATTCCTAATTCTTGTTACTACATGAAGAAAACAGTCGCGCCGCTTGCTAAATCAAAGGATAAAAACGCTATTAGAGAAAGAACTAAGAAAGCTCATGCAACCACTGTCTTTAAAACATAACTTCCCAATGGCAGCCTTGTTGAAAGTCTGCACTAATTTGTTCCAATTTAGATGATATTCAATGCCTTCAGAAATGCGACCAATAATGCCCAGAAAAGAGAATAATACGTATCACGCTTCGGTCTCACCCACTTGCCCCCGATGGATCATATAGGGCCTGCAATCGTGTTCAAGCTTGGCTGCCAGAGCTCGCGTATCTTGTGCTTGCTTCTGAATCGTAAGTATCAGGATATAAGAGTAGGATGGAAATGATCATACTCTTGTGTGAAGCGCCACTAGGGGTAAATCAGGTGTCACAGTTGATCTTGCACGACAAAATATCATGAGCTCCTAGAGAACGCATCAGTAATGAATTTGCGGTACAGACTGATCCAACAGTCCAACATGGTCTTTTACCAATAACTGTGCCTCATTTCCAATCAGGGAATCCATCCCGTTGATCAGCTTGGTGTTTCTCGGTTCTCCATGTCTGCAAGAGATTCTTTGGTTTCTCCCGAAAAAAGGTCCCTTTCATAATTCGACCATCCGGGTAGCCATAATCTTTATTCAACGCATTGAATATCTCACTTGGGTCTTTTGAAATCAGTCCCTTGTGGTGAAAGGCTCTAGCTGCAGCCTGGACCCAATGGCGACATTCCAAAGCTTGCCCCGATACTGGGAAGCCGTTGTATAGGTACCAACAGAACGGTCGATCTTCATACACACCGTCATTTTGATTTTCTGGAGGATGAAGAAGCGCTTCGAGAAAATCGCCAAGGTGGTGTTGGTCGCTGGTCAGCTCAAGATTGAAGCCGATGATTTCAAGACCAAGGCCGATAACATCCATTGAATCTCGGCCGGGGCCTATTCGCATTTGTCCATATGAATTGGAAAGATACTGGGTAGAGTTGTTGAAAAATGTGCGCTTGCCATCCGCAGTGGTTAGACTTAGTCGCCAATGAGAGTTCTTGGCCTTGCCCCCGGGATGGATGCGAAGAGTTTTAATCTTCCAGTCAAGCTGTGGGAGTAAATTCATTTCCTTATAGCCGCCCTCCGCCCCCGGGTCGGTATCCGCGTAGAATTCCAGGGCGAACTTGTATCTCTCGTCGTTCATGAGAGCAAGTATCTTTAATTTATTGGCGGCCCACTGTGCTTGTGACATTTTATCACCTCCTTGCGTGTTAGTTAGAAAGATAGAATGTATGATAGGAAAGAAAGAGCCGAAAATGATCAGTAGAATTAGACTATGGTATTGAAGAAGTAGGTTGGAGAGTTGGATTATATGGCTAGTTTTGGAAAGATAAGTATTTACAGCAAGTTGTTATGATTTCCGATCCATTTATACTACTGTCCATGAACAGGTTGCTGGTGACGCGACGTAGTTCCCAAAATCCTGGTCTTGGTATATCATTATTCGCGACGGTGGGCACGAGAATGGTTGAATCATAGCTCTCCAAAGACAATCCGAGCTAAAATATGACGTAAACCATAACGTCGCTGGACGCTATAGCCGTAAGCGTAAACTAAAGGCTATTGTCATCAGCATCAAGAAGGCTATCGTCAGCGTCAAGAAGGCTATCATCAGCTCCAGAAGGCTATTATCATCATGTAGACCGAGGTCTTATTTACACTTGACCGAATAGATTTTTGAGTTGCTCTATTACTTCATTATGAGATATTTTCGAGCGCCGGGGGCTGCAATAAATCATAAGTTTGCATTGAGACAGAGGGATCAGCTTAACTACGCACGCAAGCCATATCATGCGTGGCTTGTGCGCCTATTAATTTGCGTAGCTTCGCAGACCTTCTAGACCGAACGATAATACACTTACATTGACTGCAGTGAGCTGAGTCTACAAGTACGTGTCAGGGGCGAGCACATTCGCCAACAGAATAGGTTCACAGCGAATCTTGAGCGGAACGAGAGATGGAAGCAATCAACCCAAGCGATGTATGAGCATGTTAATCAAAATAAGAAAAGGAACCATATTATGAGATTCTCATCCCTCGAATTCCGCTCCACCTTCTGACCATATCCTGTATCCCTTGTCTATGATCTGACTCCTAGTATCCCTACTTCTTCTCATCCCTTCCGATCCAAAAGCTTCGTTTCTTGGAAATCGCTTTGCCGGCTCGATGGAAGAGGGATGGCTTAGTCTTGGTCTCAGCGGGGGTGTGATCAAGTGCAGGGGCCATAGTGCCAGTGTTGTCCCCCCCGCCCGGTCGAAGAGGTTCAATTGAGTGGACAGCAGACACTGAGCCGGATTCCCCATCAGAGCTTTCAGCTTCCTCGGCCATTCGCAAAAGCTCTTCCATGGCTCGAAGTAGATCAAGGTATTTTCCGGGATATCGTTCGCCGGCAGCCACAAGCTTGCGAGTGTGGTGTTGGAAAGGCAGTTGCTCGTACCAATCCGGCCACTTTCCTCCTTCCGTATCGGCAGTCACTACCCCTCCAATGGCGCTCTCAGCAGGAGTATGGTCGGCAGTGGCCTCGAAACCGTAGGGGTTGGCCAGTGAGTTTGTATACGTCGATCGCGGTAATGAGAAATCGCGGACCACTATATCTGGATATCGGAGCGCAGGAGAGTCTGGGGGTGTCTCTATTCGTTGCTGATGAGCGATTTGTGTTGGCGATTTTGGTGGCGGTAGTGGGGGAGGAGGGCGATTTGGTGGAGGACAGGGAGGAGCAAATAAGGCCTTCTCAGTACCCGACATATTGAATAGCCTCAGAGGAGGGGGCTTCTGGCCTCTAGTACTGGGATGGTCTCGGGGAAAGAGGAGGTCGGGTGCGGCCTTGGCCTCCATCCTCCCGGTCGAAAATTCTGTATGTTCTCGGTGCCTCAATCGTCGGCTTGTCGGCTTCTTTAGCCTCCGTGTCACAGTTCTTCGGACTGGCGGGGACTGGAATTCGTGACGGGAGTTTTGCGCAATCCCTCGAACCGATCTGCTTCTCGCGTCGGAGACGTTGTGGTGGGCAGAGTTGTCTCTCAGGAGAAGGGAGCCCGGCAACTGAACTAGAAGTCAGGCTAATTAGAGGGGAGGGGCTTTGGTCCTTCCTAGTTTTGATCTGCTCTTGTTCAGGGTGTAGCGGCTTGATGCGCGGCTTGATGGGTGGCTTGGGCTGGAACTTGCAGCGCCGTTGACGATACTCTTGCGGCTGCAGCTTGCACTCTGATAGTGGGGGGAGCGTAGATTGGCTGAGTCTTATCAAGAGTCGCCCATCCTGGCAAATTGGTCAGTGAATTGATCTACTTGAGAATCCGATCTCCGTTGACAATAGCCTTGTCCCCATGATTACCATCATCAGTATGGACGAGTAGTGTTTCCGGCAGTCCGGGAACGGCCTTCTTACGAATCCTCAACGGCGTGGGAATAGGTAGTGGCCCATGCAGCCGAAGCCGGTTCTATGTGAAATTTAATTAGCATCGAAGAGGGCATACGCACTAGGGTTGATGTTTGTCAAATGCCTCCGAGGACCGAGGTACACAGCGGAGCACTACCGTATGTTTTAATTCACTAACACGCAGCTCTTGCTGGGTCTCTTCACCCTCCCACTCTTATAAGCACGTCTTGTTCACGCTAGTTATCAATAGAGTTTTGTATAGAACAATTGTCTGCAACTGCTATAATTCCATGCAAGTGTTGAACATCTTGACCCTAGCATTGCTTTACTGTGTGACAGGATACATCATCATTCAATTAGTTTAGATGCTCGGTCGAGGCAACAAACACAGCCTGGTACTATCATGATAATTTGTTATATCAATCCTATCTGCCCAGTTGTTGGAAATTAACAATGACTTTATTAGAATTGATCCTCGCCATATCTCGCTTTCAATCTCGACCAGCCTCCTTAGTCAAGCTGCCGCAACATGCGGCACAAGTTAAAGTAGTTCAGAGGACAGATCTGATGGGAAATGACAATGAATTATCTGCTAAATGTAGCGAATTTCCGTGCAATTCGTTCGTGTTATTGCTTGATCAGCTATTCTTTTCATCTTCAATAAATTTACAGTGGTATCGCCAATGACCTCGTTGTTTTATTACCTTGCCCTCGGCTTTTAGCAATCGCTTATAATTATGGTATTATTTAGTCAGGCGCATGTAATAATTGATTATACTACTAGTGATCAATTGCACCCGTTATTATAGAGTAGTTCAAAGCCTTAATGCCATAACCTTCAGCCCGGTTTCGATTGTTAATTTATCGTATCTAACCAACTGCTTGGGTATGCGGCATGTGTCCCTAGCCCTATAATCCCCAACTTGCCAAGAAGTACAAATTAGATACATGCATCATAGTAATCCGCTACCATGGGAACCACACCGACTTTAGCCCATCTAGGTTTAGTGTCAGGTACAAGACCCGTTTTCGAGGCCGCCAGGTTGTATGCAACAGTTAATGTAGCGACTTTTCTAATATCAACAACAGTTTCCTGCATGACGAGATCCGACACGATCCAAGATTGGACATTAATGCCAATCAATTACCATGTTTCCCAAACATAGGGCTCATATTAGGATAGCCACTAGAATCATATCTCACACGCGCCATGTTCGGCCCCCACTCCAACGAGGCTTCTCTTCGGCACGTGCTACGCAACGGCCGGCCTCTGGCTCTGATCCGGAGCAGCCCCCGAAGAGCGAGGATGCATCACAGCCTCAATCTCTTCTTTCCAAGGCGATAGAGTCCGCTTTTACTACTTTCGCATCTGTTCTGGTACTTGGTGTGGGGTTCGCTGCGACCGGCTATGCTTATCACAAATTCTACAAGTATATGCAACTTAGGAAAATTGAAAATGCGTTCGCGCCAGGTGATCCTGTCTTGGAGTTGGCCGCCTTTGGCAAAGAGATACCGTCGCCGCCCATGCCGCAGCATTGGGTGCAGCGCGAGGAGCAGAGCAAGATGGACGCCATCATCGACGGCTCCGAAAAGGGCCACTATTACCTCATCATGGGCGATAAGGGCTGTGGTAAGAGCAGTATGCTGCTAGAGGCTATGCGAAAGATCGATGGCAGAGGCTGTGCCATGTTTGAAGCCCACTCAGACCTCGAGCTCTTCCGGATCCGACTAGGCAAAGCTCTAGACTACGAATTTCATGAAGACTACATTGGGGGCTATTTCAGCGAACGCGGTCCTCGAGATACTACCGCCCTTTTAGACATCGAGAGGGCCATGAATAAGCTAGAAAAGGTAGCTCTGCGACATCGGAGAAAGACGAATAAGCCTCTCATTCTCATTATGAACCAAGCACACCTCATTCGGGATGACGACGATGGGAGGGACCTGCTCGAGCTTCTCCAACAGAGAGCAGAGCAATGGGCTGCGGCGAACTTAGTCACGATGATTTTCAACACAGACGACTACTGGATCTTTGAGCGCTTCAAACAGCTTGCCACGAGGATGGAAATCATCCCGGTCACGGACCTATCGAAGCAACAAGCCCTGTCAGCTCTTCAACAATACAGATTTCGTTACTTTAAGGAGATGCTGGACAAGCCGCTCCTGGAACAGATTTACGATCGTGTCGGCGGGCGTCTTTCCTTCCTAAACCGTGTAGCTAAGTCTCGCGACATGCTGTCTGAGTGTGATAGTATAATGGAAACTGAGAAGACTTGGTTCTTAAATCAGTGTTGGATTCTCGGGTCCGAAATGGACGACGACGTGATGGACCAACAGAAATGGGCTGTAAGTCGTACCTATATGACTCTTAGTAACATACGCAATCGAATCCTAACTGGTTCGGCGTAGTCAGCGGCCATGGTGCTTGCGCAGGCTCTAGTAGACAAGGCAGAGGAGATGGACAAGACCTACGACCCTGAGACAGGCCACGTGCTCCCGAGCTTCGCTATGCATAAAGCGCAGCAGATCATGACGCGGGCTGATTTCATCCGCAAGCTGGACCGGTTGAATCTCTTCACCATTACGAGCGCGGCCCAGGTCCGTGCCAGCTCTGTCCCGATGTACCGAGCATTCAAGGAGATCTGCGCCGAGGATGGCTTCAGGCAGTTCCTCGAGGATACGTTACAACGAATCGCCGATATCGAAAGCTTGGGTCGTACTCGAGAGCTGGTGGCCAAGGATCTTGTACTCGGTGGAACGTACGAGATCTCTCGAGCTGTGGACAGGAGTGGCAAACTCGGAGTCACACTGGCGCAGAAAGGCGACGATGATGATAGGGGCTAAGGACTCAGCAGCAGGAGGCGACACACCTGCACTCTTTTCTCTTGTGTATATCAACAAAATGTATAGTGATGTATGAGCTGTAACGATATGTATTGTACAATACCTGTATTAGCGCATAGCCTTGACGATATAGACGGCTAGACCTTGATGATCTTGTTCCCTTTAAGTGCCCTTGGCACCTGACGCTGCTCAAGTTGCCTGTAGAGACGGTGCTGGTGATATTGTTTGTCAGATCACTAGCTCCAGTAAATAAGGTGCTTTTCTAGCACCGCGTAACCTAGCGTAAACCTTGCTGCTTTGTTGCCTTGTGATGGCGCACTGCCACATGTGACTGAGACACAGCAGGCAGGGGTGCGGGCCCACCTACCCCTCCAAATCAGACTCTCGGACCAATCAGAGCAGGGGAGGCAGCAATGACGCAGTTTTGCTGTCGCCCCAGGGCCCAGTCCAGGACGATACTAACCCAAGTCCATTCTGTCTTTTCCATATCTCAACCTAGTCTTCGGAGGCATCTGACTTATCTTGGGTATGAGAAACGGCCACCAACGTATTGCAGTCGCTTCGGTCGCGTCGCAAATGCCATCTACGGCCACTGTTGCTGCTCATCCGAACTCATACACACAGCTATTCACCCACTTTCCCTTTATATGATCGCCGCATCTTAGTTACCTTACACGAAGGTACAGTAGCGTTTCGACGAGCACGAGCCGCCGCCCTCAGTCCTTAACTTGGTAGACGAGCACACAGAACAGACGAGCGATCAGGCGAATACAGGCAAACACCATGTTTGTCCTCAAGAATGGTATGTAACCGAGATATCTCTAGCTTGGTCATCGACCTAGCATCTTATTTCCTTTTTTTTTTCTTTTTTTGTCTAAGAGACGCATCACGAGACAACGCTGCGATGCACTGTAGGAAGGAGGGTGCGATCCTACAAAGCCTTCTTCCCCCGTCTACATGTTTTTTTTGCTTTTCTGCAGCCTCGCACCCTCCCTAGTCCTACCCTTCATCCTCTCTCCTCGTCTCCTCTTCTCTCACCTCAACACTGCATCTCGTGCTTACTCTCCCCCACTATTTTGTGCCGTACAAGACTATCAATCTGCTGCTAACCCCATTGTGTTCTCAACAGTCGGCAAGCTCCTGTTCGGTAGCAACAACCAGGAGTCGCTGATCGAGCTGCCCCAGGGCCAGCTGTACCTGGTCCGGCCGCTGTCGCCCAAGGGTTACTCGGAGCTCATTTTCAAGGACGCCGCCGTGCGCATTCGCCGCACCGGCCAGGACTTTCAGTACCAGCTTGTGGTGCAGCGCGTCTACGAGGAGGGCGAGGCCGAGCTGCTGGCCGAGGAGGCTGGTGAAGACGCCGAACTCGACGCTTTGGCTGCCGAGCGCGACGAGAAGACGTTCCTGCTCGACGAGGCCGTGCACTTTCGCGTGGCTCGCCGCAGCCGCCCCGACCACGTCCACCCCATCGACCACGTGCTGGCCTGGAAAGACCTCAGCGGTGACGCCGGCGACCTGTACGAGTTCATCTGTGACCCTGCCGTACCGTCTGCCCACGTCGACGCCTTCGCCGCCGCCGCGCGCCAGTGCCAGTACGAGCGCAAGTATCGCAAGCCCCACGCCACTGCTTCTGCCGCCGACCTGAGCCAGTTCGAGTTCGACGGCGACGAGGAGCAGCCGATCCCCCAAGCCAGCCCCGTCCACAGCCCCGTGCTCGCGCGACCCGCCGAGTCCGAATCCACCGACGCCATGCGGCTCATTAAGCACGATAATCACTCCGACCCAGTCGACCCTGACGACGTTGACCAGGTTGATCAGACTGCCCTTGTGGGCGCCTCCTCTACCGATCGCCCATCTCACCCGAAGGCGCCCCCGGCCGCCCCGCCCCAGCCCGATCCCGTCGAGATTCTCTCCCACGAACTCGCCGAGCTGCATTTCTACGATTTTGCCTCGGGTTCCTTTGTGCTTCGAGACGCGTCCGTGGCCGCCCAGGTCTCAGACATAGGCGGGTGGAACTACTGGCTGCATGTGGCCAGCCAAGACAACCAGTGGCTCGGCATCCCCGTCGTGGCCGACATGAATCCCGTCTTCAACTTCGAGTTTTTATCCTTCATCTTCAACCAATTTACAGCCGATGGATCAGCCTACTCTTGGTTGCTGAGATTTAAAGACCAGCCTACCCTCGCGCGGTTCCAAGAAGGGCTCATGCAAGCGCTATGGGAGCAACTGAATGAGCAGAAATGGTCCAAGGTCAAGGAGCGGGAACGCCAATATGTCCTCGACGCCTTTGAGGACTTGAAGATGGAAGACTCTCCCGCTGAACAGGAGGAGGCCGAAGAAGAAGAGGAAGAGGAAGAGGAAGAGCCCGAAGATGATAGGCCCAAGAGCGAACATTACGATAGCGACGAGGAAGAGGATGATGTCGAGACCCAGCCCAAGAATGACGGCGACAGCAATTCTGGGCTGGCTGTCGGTTACAAGCACGACCGATCCTTCGTCGTCCGCGGTTCCAAGATTGGCGTCTTCAAGCATCACCCGAACAACCACTTGGAGTTCTCCACCAACATCTCTAAAGTAGAGACGCCCAAGGGCGAACTGTTCAGCCCCAAGAAGGTCATGCTACACAACGAAGACCGCAATATGATCTTGCAGAAAGACAATGACCCTCACAAGCTGTACCGCATGGATCTCGAATACGGCAAGGTCGTGGACGAGTGGAACGTGCACGAAGATATTCCTGTCCTGGAATATGCCCCGGAGAACAAGTTCGCGCAGATGACCCACGAACCCACATTCCTTGGTGTGTCCAAGAACGCCCTGTTTCGAATCGATCCGCGTCTCGCCGGCGCCAAGCTTGTCGACTCCCAGCTCAAGCAGTACGCCTCGAAGAACGACTTCTCTGCGCTCTCCACAACGGAGAAGGGTTACATCGCGGTGGCCTCGAACAAGGGTGACATTCGTCTATTTGACCGCTTAGGTATCAACGCGAAGACGCATATTCCGGCGCTGGGTGAACCCATCATCGGCCTGGACGTGTCTGCCGACGGCCGCTGGGTATTAGCAACATGCCGCACCTACCTGCTTCTCATCGATGCCATGCAAAAGTCGGGGAAGAATGAGGGCAAGCTAGGCTTCGAGAAGTCATTCGCGGCGGATGCCAAACCCCAGCCGCGTCGTCTTGCACTGACGCCCGAGCACGTAGCCCAGTTTCATCACGAGACGAGCAAGGGTGTATCATTCACGCCAGCTCGGTTTAATACCAGTCAAACCGGCGAAGAGACGTCCATCATCACGGCAACGGGCCCCTATATTGTTGATTGGAATCTGAAGAAAGTCGTGCGCGGTGCCAAAGCCCCCTACATCATCAAGCGATACACAGAAGACGTCAAGGCCGACGACTTCAAGTTCGGGTCTGATCAAAACGTCATCGTAGCTCTGCCCAACGAGGTCAATATGATTGGCAAGAACAAACTCAGTCGACCGACGCGAGAGAGTATCGCCGGCGGCTTTGAACGTCTTGGCACCCCGAGACGTAGCTCGGGGCGCGTGGGCACACGGTACAGTGGCCGCTACAAGCTCGGGAAGGAAGATGTTGTAGATTCACCTTATTAAGGAGATACTTCATGTAGATAGTACTCGCGAGGGTGGCTCCTTTTCTTTGTTTTTTGTCGTGTCTTTTTTTCCCACCCAATTTCTTGACGAGACGTGAGTAACGGGTTTACGAGATACGGTCCCGCATACGAACAAGACCAGAGTTCTACTGCGATAATACCCCGGAGTTAGACAGAGTCGAGCACAATATCACCGAGCACCAGTACCTTGCACATGTTATAAGAGTGCAGGGAATGCCTACGGCATTCTCTTTCACAGGAATGGTCCCATATCATAGGCAGATAGCTAGTATAGTAACTAATCGAGGATTTTCTTCGAGTTATACTTCGTATTAGGTTCTGAATCGTTGTTACGCAGCCACGGTTAGGCTGGCTACTAACGGTAGTTGCATCGCAATCTCCGAGTGATGGGCCTTGTAAATCTTTAACCAAGTCAGAAGCCACAGTCACTGATGGCGAATCAAATCAATTTCTAGTAGAGAGGTCGTAGGGCCACCAATGACAACGGTGCCAGGGAAACGGTACAGTACTGTACATGACGTCGCTGTGGCTGTGTCGTCCAGACCTGGCTTGGCGTCATCTCAGCCCCAATGCCCTATCTAGGTAGGCCTAAGGCCTAAGGTGCCATGATATTAAAAGCACATGGTCATCATGTTGCCTGCGGAGTACTGTTGCGTTCTAGAACAAATGCTGAAACTCATGAGTCCTTTTGATGTAAAGACAATTCTGTATGATGAACCAGATTGCACATTCTGCCAATACTGATCAAGATATGCAGGTGGGCCAGAAACAACATTGTTACTTAGCACTGCTGAGTAACAGGCGCAGTCACATCCGCTTGCGCGGATCTGCTCATACAAGTCAACGCGACTACTTCCCGGTATCGCATGAACATGACCACATTGGTGATGGACACCGCTCCGACTGCAAGCCAAGCCAAATCTTCTCAAAAACACTGCTGGGAATGTCTTCGACGCAGACTTGTTTGCGATTCGGCGCGACCCGTCTGTAACCGATGCCGCGCCAGCGGAATCGTGTGTCCCGGCTACAGTGAACAAAAGCCACTGCGCTGGATGAAGCCCGGCCGGGTAACAGCACGCAACCGACAACGCAAAAATGCGGTGGCCCCTCAGGATAACCGCAAGAAGAAACTGATCAAAACCAGCGCCGGAGCCGAGGATGTCGAGGATGATGTGAAGAGTTCCAGTAAAGGAGCGGATCAAATCCGTTGGACTAGTAACACTGTATCTTCTTATCGAGATGCGCTGGGCCAACTTGGCGACCGTGTGCTATCCGAAGTGACTACTCCCAAGGCAATGAATGTGATCATGAAATATGATCTAGTCTGCGAGAATTTCGCTGGTGTTGAGGAGTCTTATATCTGTAAGTTCATTTACCCCGTCAGACATAGTCCTCATACTGACCCGATGCTGGATCATTAGATAATACGCAAATTTACGAGCGCTGCTCACCACTGAAGCTTCTACTCGGAGATGCACGAGATGCGCTGCCTCTCTCCACCATCATCCAGTTTATCCCGACGACGCTCAGATATTTATACATCGTGCTTACGTTGGGATACCAACTACAGGATATGCCCCGCGACGCGGGAGAGAATGCCCGTAACAAAGCGAAGTCCGCCATCGCCTTCTGGACTTGTCAGGCCGTGCGCACATTGAACGAAGACCTGACCGCGGAGCATACGCGGACATCGGACGGGACAATGGCAAGCGTTCTTACCTTATGCTTGGCCGATGTAAGTAAAAGGATCCAGTCCACCGCCGCTCTCCCTCCTCTTTTCCTCTCGGCTATCCATAACCCATAACCTGTTGTTTCTTTACCAAGTGGAAAAATTGGGGGCATCAAGAGTTGTACAGAAGTGAACTGGAATCGTATTTACAGCCTCAGATGAGATGCTAACCCAGATGGAATGACTGCAGCAACAATTGCAACCGTCGACTCGCTGGCGGTGTCATTACGACGGACTCTTGAAGATGATCCAGCTCCGAGGCGGTAGTGAGAAGATGTGGCGCGAGCATACTCATTTACACACTACGATCCTGACAGCACTCATGTAAGTTAAAACAACCCCCATCTATAGCTCAGTACCAGAGCATCGTGGGTTAAACAGACTGTCACCGGAGATACGGGAAGGCTCTCTGCGCAGACCTACCGACATGCAATCATAAGTTGGTCGCTAATCAACCCCTTGATGTGTAAAGAGGCGAGGTCTTCGCCAACACGACCAGCCCGAGCCACGATCTGCTTAGCGCTCTCTCGCACCCCAAGCGACTCGATTTTCTGGAGAAAGCCTGGGGCAACGGCGTATCGTCCACATACTGCGGCTCAATATGTCCAGGCCCGCTCTTCATCAGCGTGGTTCTGATAAATCACCTACGCAAGCTCGCAGCAAGCAGCACACCCGGCTCTTGTCCTGTCCTACCGGCATATATGCTGCCAGCATCTTCCATTTCCATCAGCGACTCATCGCCATCTTCGTCCCCTCCCAGGGAAGACATCACGCTCTCCGCCAGTGCCTCAGCCCTCTTAGAGCGCGTCCTGCGCTTCTCGCCAGAAACCTTCGCCGAGTGCAACAGCACCCCGGCCACGCGCCCGCATTGGGTCCTAGTCGCGCGAATATTCCACTCCGCCGCAGTCCTATACTGCATCCTCTCCTTACAAAGCGTATCCCTGCTCCCCGACCCCTCATCCTCTCCCCCTCACCATCAATCCCATCTCACAGCATCCCTAAAACTCCACTACGACCGACTCCTCCTCGACCTCAAGCACGCGTTCACCACACAGGCAAGCCTCAAGAACTGTCTGTTCTGGCCGCTCGTGGTGGCGGGCTGCTGCGCCGGCGTGCACGGAACCGCGTTCGAGCGGGCGTTTCTCGCGGACCTGATCAAGGAGTCGGTGAAGGACGTGCGCAATTTGATCCCGCTGTTCGCGCGCGAGATCTTGATGACGTTCTGGAAGTCCGGGAAGACGAAGTGGGATGACTGTTTTGATCAGCCTTATTTGCTTATGCTGTGAGTGAGTGGGCGCTGTTGATGTTGTGGGATATGGGTATAGGTATAGGTATGACGGACGGGTGCGGGACACCTGGTGCGATGCGATTGATGAGATGATTTTGAGAGAATTGGTACATATATGGGCTGAACCTCACGGCTCTCTAAGAGTTATCTAAACGAATACATATGACGGGAGGCTAGTTGAAGGTGTATTGTAGATATCATACGAGACGGACAGTACTCTCAGGAGTACGAGGTCCCTGGATCTAACATTCGACGCTACAGAATACCTGATGCGAGCACAAGGATACCCAATCAATACAAATCATGAGTTGGACCAACGAAACCCATAGACCGTCCCCCTCTCATTCGGTGTTAGATTGTATAACTCTCAACCTAAAACTTGGTCTATGGCAATTGAATCTTTTGGCGCAGTGGTAAAATCCAACATCCGGTTGTAGTGTGGCTTTAGGCACCCGCTCGTCGTGTATCGTGAAGACGGTGCCTAATAGGATTTGAAATTCCATGTGCAAACAGCCCACGCCGAATCTTCATTCCTAGCGTGTCGTCTTGGCGGACTTTAAGGCAGCAGGCTCAAGATGTCGCAGCGAAGTCCACATATCATTACGACACATGAAGCGACAAGTGTTTGTAAATCTTACCACTGCGGCAAAAGCTGTTGGCTCAGCCCTTCATTATTGTTACCTAGTTAAGTGTTTATTTGCTGTTTTCTAACAAACAGCCAATGACGAGCTGCCGAGATTCGCCTATTTGGAATGACATGCGCGTTCTGATTGGACAAGACACAGGATGGCGTGACCCCAGCTCGTTGTGTCAAGGTCCCTTCTTGGCCGCATCATAAGCACCTAGCCGACGATGCATCGCTGGGACCTGTCAATCGTGCATCTATATAAATCTCGTTAAAGCCATCTAGTCTGTATATCTTTGGCGAGTAGAACATCGTGTTGATTTTCAATATTGCATGGAAACATATAATATTATCTTCGTTTCAAGGATTCCCTATCTCCCCATCTGATCAACAATCAGCGGCCAAGACCTCCAAGATTAGCTCATTACTACACTACACTAATCCTTCACCCATCCCCTCAAACCTCGAATTTTCTGAATCTTGAAATCTACAATACTTAGTTACCCTCAAGTGCCACTCGTCTCTTTACGCCCACCACTTCCAGAACTACCTACAGTCAAGATGGTATTCGCAGCCATATTCTCCGCCGTCACGGCCATCGTGATGTCGCTCACGCGCTTCGCAAACGCCGGTCTCGACGTGATGCCGTGCAACGCGACCACGAACGGGGCCACATTCATGATCTCGGACTTCACAGGTGGCATCAGCAAATACACGGGCGGAGAGTCATTCGCGTTCTACCTCAACACCACATACAACGACTATCACAGCGGGTGCAGCGGGTCGATTGGCAAGGGCAAATTCGACAACGGGCTGCAGTGGTGTTCGACGCGCATTCCGGGGTGGAACGCCTCGTACATCATGACGAGGACCCACGAAGTTCTTGTCAATCACGATTTTCTCTGCAGTATGGATGATGGGGCTGTTGTTACGGCACATGCCGAGGGCGTGACGCGCCTTCAAGTCACGTCGATGCCGAATGGGAGACTTGTCATGCAGCCTGAAAGCTCGGTGTTCAATGCTTCGGTGAAGATATATTAGGCAGACGTTGTGAAGGAAGTCAAAAATAATAGACGAAAATTCGTGCCTTCGCTAGGTACTGTCTTAAACAATGACTGTGACAGTTAGTCGCATAGATACGCGCATGGGTATGCGCATTCGGTAAATGAGGCGCAGGCATCTGGGCAATTAGTCTACAAGACGCTAAAGCAGTGAACTGTAAGATATATTCATGAAAGAAGTGAAGAACAACCTGTCTAGCTATATGTCTAGTATTAGGAGACGTAAGTATACGCATAAATGGGTCTTCATATATAGTTAGATGAGTCTTGGCGCCATCGCGAAGGTTGTTGAATTGAAGCACAACCAGCTGAATGTGTCAGTCCAAGTCTTGACAGCTGGGCAATCCCTTGAATTCTTAGGCAGCATAAGTCACACTCCATGTGACTTGCATGTGGCTGAGCAATCCGCTCTATCACATGCCAGGTCTTCCCTAGGCAGGGTTATAAGTCAAAAGAGAAGTGCCTCCTTCCAACAGACGTTCCCAACAGACCTCAATGGTCTAGTGGTAAAGTAGTCGCCAGGACAAACTCCTTAAGGTATACCAAGAGTTTTCCGATCGAGGCCGGGTCAAAGCAATTTGTAAAAATTGCTTGAGGCATCTGACTAAAGAAACTATAATAACAATAGACACGCAAAAATAGTCAGATGTCTCTAGCACACGCCGTCCTATGTAAGACCTCGATTCTTTTTTATTTATTTTTTGATTAAACATTAGAAAACAAGAAACATCATTATCTCATCTTACTCCACAGCCAGCTTGAAAATGAGGCCATTATAGCCAATCGCCTTCTTCATCATGATACACGAGCCCAGAGGACCCGGAACCGCGAGACTCTGAACGATCATCACCACCGTTATCATTCCCCACGGCCTGGGCTGAGGCTTGCTCTGCTCGGAACCTCTCAACCGACTGCGCCAGCACTCTCGCCTCATCAGCCAGCCCCAGCTCAGCCAGCAAGTCGAAAACGTCGTACCAGTCGCCACGAGCCTCAGCAACACTACAATCCAGCACAACTTTCCAAAAGTTGTTCAAGTGCGCCTTCCCCGCAAACTCACACAGGCGCATAATCACCTTACCATAAGCGACAACTTCCTCAGGAACCATAGTTGCCGCGCATTGTCTGAACTCCACGGTCCTGAGCTCGCCGCCGCCGTCGTCGCGCTTATACTCGGCGCTCTCGTAATGGCGGAAGCTATAGGCCGGGCGCTCGGTATAATCCGGGCTGACCTGCATGAGCTCCGCGACGGTGGGCGCGTTGGTGCAGCTGAGTATGGCCTTCACCGCGGGCACGATGTCGATCGGGGCTGGGCTGTTCCCAACACCTATCTGCTGCTGAGCTTGCCAGCGGGCGGCCCGAGACCCGGGCCGAGGCTGGCGGCCGCGTGGGGGATCGTTTGATCCGTCGTCGTAGACGGCGGGGTCGAAGGGGCCGTAGCCTGTGAGTTCGCCGCGGCGGAACGGTGGCCGGGGCGGTGATCGCCGCTCCGGTTGTGACGGTCCCGGTCTTGGCCATCCCAGTTGTGACAATCCCCATTGTAGAAGCGAGCAACTCCTTCTTCTTGCCGCAAATAACGCAGAAACCATCCAAAATGGGTTGATGCCGAACCTACGAGGAGGAACAGGCGGGGTGACCCGGGGACGATTGGTCCGTACAGTTGGCAAAGTCCTGAAGTCTTCGGCCGGCGCCTCGACGTCATCGGCGCGACGAAGTCTACGCGCCGTGTCCGCTGCTCCTACCCCATGAGCGGCTCGAGAATAGAGCCGATTGCTTTTGCAGTAATCGTTAGCCCGCCTGTGCTCCGGGTGGAGTTGGACGAGGAGGGCGTCCGCCGCCAGTGTGAGCGCGGCCATACGTCGGAGCTTAGGAAAGGGGATATATTCCTTACCGTTTCCGTAGTGGAAATGCATACCAGCCGAGCGTGGAGTGATAATCCAGAATGTGTCCTGGAGCGCTTGGACGACCGTGCGGATTTCCTCGAAAGCTTCGTCAGACACATACATAGCCGGTGAGGCTATTTCGATAGGGACCCAAAGATACTCACTTAACTGCTGTCTGACAGCAGCCGGAATTCCAAGTCGGTTCAAAAAAACCGAACTGTCCTGCCCAACCGACCACCGCCCGTACCTGCGGAGATCATAAGGTTCCGCGACTGGGTCAAAAACGCGTGATCCGCCGCGGGAAATACTGTTCACGGCGTTATTGATCGTGGTCTCAATTGAGTGTTGAACCAGGGCGCCTATAGCGATTCTCGTCAAATCGCGGCGCGCCAGGAAGAATGGGTTACCTTTGGAGTTCTCGAAAAGCTGGGGGAGTACCAACTGTTCGCCTATTCCCATACAGCCCACGAGAAACTCGAGTTCTACGCCAAAAGAAGGCTTGTCTTCCTGCATCTCGTTAGTTGTCGCCATCTCTGAAGCTAGATGCAAGTAAAGCCTGATATGTGAAGAGCCTGTTGTTCTGCATCGACTTGTGTAGCTTATGTTATACTTTGCTGATTTATTCATATGTTTGCCGGTCTCTTTGACTACATTTATACTCGCGGAAAACAATCACGGTGTTTACGAACATAAATGGCATTGTTACTCGACTAAGATTGTACAGTCCCGAGAACAAAGGGATTGTTTCAATTCGCAAGAGCGATACATCACAAACAGGATCAGGACCATCTATCACTTATCGAAAAGCCGATCGAAACAGGTCAATCACCTGTGATAACATGAGTGCCATATAGATTCATTCATTTCATATGCTAGTATATCATTTCTTAGTACCTATGCACCCAATGTAGCTAGTTATTCTTCAATATGTCGAAACACGCGATGACCAGAAACCCTCTTAACCCCCCGAGTCATGTCCTCATACTCGATTATCATACCCAATGTTTTGTATGACGAAGCAACGTAATAAAGATGAGAATATGGCCCCTGAAAATCATCTATAAACCACCAACCCGCCATGCCCAACCTCCCAGTTCCCTTCCAGTGCATCCCTAACGCCACCCAATCGCCCTCCTCGAGGGGTATTCCAGAAGCCGACGATCATCATAAGTGACGAATTCGTGGCGGCGGGGCGAGTCCACCAAGCGGAGCGCCGTGCAATCGGAGCAGTACTCGCCGTAGGAGCGGTCGCTGCGGCGGAAGCAGCCCCTGCATTCGGAGTAGTAGTGGGATCTGTCGTCGCGACGGTTGTCGATCCGCAGTTCTGACCCCGGGGAATTGTAAATGATGGTGTTGGATTTGTGGCCGGAGCTGTGATTGAAGTTCTCGAATGTTTGGGCGTCAACGGTGAGCTTGCCCTCGTTGATGATGTACTGGGTGGGCCGATGGCTGTGTCTCAGATCACGGATGAGGTGATGGGCCAGGTCATAACCGTCTTTGTGGTGATGGCTGTGGTAGCGGTCGCGGTAGTAGGAACCCATAGTTTTAGTTGGGTAATTATTGCTTAATTGGAGGCAGTTGGATGTGCGTAGATGATTGGTATCAGTACTGTGTCGACGACGAGGTTTCTTCTTTCTGGCTCTCTACCGTGCGGTTTCCCTAGCAGATATTATATGTAGATGGGTGCAATCGCTTGATATAATCACTCTTTTGCCGTTAATGTTTCATAGAATCGTATAATAGCAGGAGGAGAGTCTTGCGTCCTTGTTTACGTCAAGTGATATATGCCTACATATATGGCAAACCGCACTCTGTGGACGCAGTCATGCCCGAGCTTGCAACCTGATTGCTAAGACTGTTATATGCACATGTAAGAAAAACCTCCCAGCGTAACGCCGAGCTGAGGGCCTCCAAAAGTGGCATCATGGATAGCGTCATGCATGTGCATACTCAGTAGTTAGCCGGGCGCAAGGCGTTCGTGAGCCTTGTCGATAGTTGCCCCTTTTAGCGTCAAACATGCATAATGCGGCTCAGTTATTAGACCGGCCGGTGTGTCTCAAGTCAGACACACTGGGAGCATATAAGTACTGCGCCAACCAACAATGTTTGAATGTGGTCAGCAGCCAATTAGCAAACGACTTGGCGAGTGGCTGTGGATGCCTAATAATGCCATAAGCGTATCGCTCTCTTCTCTATTATACAACCTATGTTCAATTAACACGTGGTCATGGGCTCAGCCTACTTATTCTTGAAGTTAGCTTAAGATTTATAACTTGTTTCTTTCCTCCTTCTAAATGGGAAATTGTCTGAGCCTGTACCTTGTTTCGGGCATCGCAAGTGTCCTGAGGGGCTTCCCGTGTCCGATCATCTGCTTACGAACACGGCAATCTGTGTCCGGTAATAGTGGCAACACTGCTAGGCTTACGTACTGTGATTCATACGTCTAGAAAGAAGGAAGCATTTCCGCCATCAAGCTCTGGCAAATAGACACCGCCAGGCTCTAGGACATATTCGTAATCCACCATGTGAGCGCTGTTGGGGGCTATGCGGCAGTGGATGTTCAATCCCCACAAACTTGGAATGGCACACCATCCCATGTTAGAGCCTAACCAGTCAGTCGAGTCTGATATTGACCTGCATGTTGGGACTGAAAGCATCTTTCACTGCGCTAAGGTTAGTGTGTTTGGAGCGCATAGCATCCAGACCCAACGCTCTGCCGCCAGGAGCTCAGCCTAGTAGACCAAACTCCAACAAAGGACCACGGCATGACGCCGCCTACCAACAGACATCATAGTAGTCGGGCAGTAGCGCATCGAGTAGAGGAGTCGAAACGGACTTCTATGCGTGGGCGGCGACATCATACCCCGCTACAAGCAGCATAAGATTGCGGTGCGCGGCAGACACACGCCGTCTAATGGTGTGTCAGCCGTACATATTGATTGCTCGCACAAACGCTAAGCTTATGCAGTGCCGAGTACAGCATAGCTCATGTCTACCTAGGACTTACTTGCGGAGGGCTGCCTACTACACGGGGGCTTCCGATGGGGTCTGAGCTAGGCACAGGAAAGACGGCGGTTGACCGAAGAGGATGAACTGGATATACACGGTCGAGCCGTGTTAGACCTAAGCCTGAGGCATCGTAGATGGATGCACATTCCCTTGTGGTATGGCTAGGTATGCTTCTGATGAAAACGAGCCCACTCACGATGGCTTCAGAGATATGCAGAGCCGTGCAGGGCACGGAATGTACTGTTGTTACAAGAACACAAACCCAGTGGGTTGTGTGATCATAAAGCTGAAGATGTACCATCCCAATAAGAATTTACCCGGCACAACTTGCCGGCTGGTTTTCTATGCTGAGCGGTGTAGCAGGTATGAAATCCAGTAAATGCGGGAGTATGAGTAACGCGGAGCCTATATGTATTTGGTATCAATCAAAGCCATTCATCAGCAGTCCACCAACACCATCCTTACCCACCAGAAACGCCGAGTGAAATGCAAGTTCGTTTAGAGGGGCGGGAAGACCAGCGCAACCTTGGCCAGTAGTCATACCGGCTATGCGCCTCCACGGGGCTTGCCTTTGGCTTTGGCTTTCTCTTTCTTCTCCTCCTTGAGCTTCTTCTTTTTGGCCTCGTTCTGTTCCTCGTGTTTCCGCTTCAGTGCCGCCTTCTCCTGCTCAGTTTTAGGAACGGGCTTGAAAAAGCCCTCTAGCCTGGCTTGTTGTGTGCTCTTGCTACCCTTTTCCAGTCTTGCGGCGCCGGCACGCACTCGGTCTTCATTGAAGCCCTTGTCGGTGCAGAGGAACTTGACTAGGCCCTCGGTGTCTGGCTTCTCCCACTTGAAGTCGCAGAGTGGGTCGTCGGCTTTGCGGACGTCAGGCTCGAAGAAAAGGGCACGCGCATCGGCGAAGGGCCAGTCGTCGGGCACGGTGTATTTGTGCTTAGGGTCGTTCTGGATGAAGTCGACCACGCCTTCGAGTGATCCATGCTCACGGATCAGCTTGAGTGCGGTGGTGGGGCCGATCTTGGGAATGGGGTCGAGGTAGTCGCAGCCGAGGAGGATACAGAGGTCCACAAACTAAGACGAGTGAGTCAGATGTTATAGCACTACGGGATGGATGGCTAGGCAGCCGGCCGGCCGTCCTCGCCGTGGAGGCATGGGTGGGGCTAACCTGCTTGCGGTCCATGCGCAAGCCCTCGAGCACGCGGTCAACGGCGATCTCCTGAATAGGCTCCTTGCGCTGCTCGCTGAAGGTCAGGTGGCGCAGTAAGATGGGGCTGTCAAAGCAGAGCGTGTCCATGTCCTCGCTGGCAGCGGCGTAGACCTTGCCGGCGCGGGCGAGCGCGGCGCACTGAGCCTCGGCTTCGGTGGGGGCGACAATGAAGGGGATACCCATCAGGCGAAGCAGTTGCTGGCACTCGGCGTTGTGCTCTTTGGTGACGCGCACGGTGCGGCGGGAAAACTTCTCGACATCTTCAGCAGTACCCGTTTCCTTGGCCTCCTCGAGATCCTGGTTGGCCTCGGCCTTGCGCTGGAACCGCCGCGCCAGCTCGCCTGACTTGAGCTTCGGCGGCGCCCCGTCGAATACATACAGCGGCTTGATGCCGTTGTCCACCATGCGCAGCGTGCGGTAGAACATGCCCATCAGATGTGACGTCGTGTCGCCCGACTCGTTCATCAGCTGCTGGCCCTCGGACCGCACCGCGATGAGGAAACTGTAGATACTCATTGACCTGCGCAGATCCGCTCTGTTAGCCGCGTCCCGAACGTAGGGATGAAGCGTGGACATGAAGCGTAGATAGGTGAGAGAGGCGTCAGACGGCTCTTACGCATCCTGTGGGAGTCAACGGTTAGCTCTAGTTCAGGCTCTTCAGCCTATGCCCGAGGTGGTGCTATAGCTGACGTACAATTGCAACCTTGCGACCAAAGTGATTTTTGATCTCGCCCTCTTTGACGGCGGCCGGCGCCTCGTCCTTGATCACGGAGAAAAGGCCTTTAATACCCATGGTCGGGCGTGTAATGCGTGCACGATTGGTGTTACGGTGAATGCAGACGGGTGTGGAGAGAGACCGGGAGGAATCAGAAATGGGGAGAGAAGAAGGAAGGGAGGTTGGGTGGGAGAACGGCGCAGATGATATCACGACGCCAAATTCGAATCAATTCGGAATAGAAAGAGCTCTCAGACACGAACGCGCTTGACAAGCTCATTACTGGACGCAGGTGAAGATACCTAAGTGCGCAAGGTAATTTGGTGGGGCTGTAGGTACCTCTTTAAGAGACGTGTAACGCGACTGTGGGGTAGCAAGATGGACCGTGCTTTACGGAGTATGCATGACGCTAGGTATTGCCTGCCCAGGTGCGGAAAGAAAGACGCGCCAGGTCATTCTTTCTACCTGATAGGTACTCCGTAATGTTTTAGACAATACCTTACGCCTTTTTGCGCTTTACTGTACGCACTTGTTCCTTATTAATTGTTCTAATTCTCTGCTGGCTACGGAGTACCTACCTAGGTTAGTATGTATGTAGGTAGGTGCTTAGACATCAGTGTGTGGGTATTTCAAACTATTTTTACGTTCAACATATTGCAGACGACACATTATGTTGTATCCTTTCAAGTTCTAGATAATTCTTGGGCCATTTGCCAACCCTATATGCCGACTACATCGGGTCGCTACAGCCCACTGGCCTAGATAGTGTATCGAAATCTGGGACTTTCATCGCCGAGTTCGGCCAACTGATCTTCTGATAACGACGCATGTTCCGGCTTGATCAGCCCCTCGTCGCGCCTTTTATTCTCGCGCGCAAACCAGAACCATAATAGCCCGTGGGCCAGCGCCGCTGCGCCCACGAGCGACAATGATATGGCATTACCCTTGATATATCTGGGCGAATCGGTGCTCGGACTAGGCACTTCGGTTAGTAATAGCGCCGCGGGCAGTGTCGATACTGGAGTTCTGGCGTCACGATGATTGCCGGCGCTCGTCGCGTTGACTTACTAGATAAAGGCTATCATGATGCCGCTCGTATTGCCAGTCGTGAGCTGCATGCCATTGGCAGTCGTGCGCTTGCCGTAGCGCGGGCTGTTGTTCGGAAGCTGTGTACACGGATCATCAGTTTCATGACGAATGAGACAGACGCTAGGAAGGCTTACCCAAGCGAGAGGCAGCCCGACAATCACGTATAGCCCCGTGGCGACCAAGAAACACCTTTTGCCAGTGTTAGCTATCCTACTGCACTGCCCTAGAGCGCACTCATATGTCGACTTACGCGAAGTAGTGCACGCCAGCCGACGTGTTAGAAAGCAGGAGCCCATAGCCGATCACACTGATGGCACCAAAGGCCACACAGAAGACACCTCGCATCTGTTTACGGTCCGAGATGTGAGCGATGGTCATGTAGGTAAGGGCGCCGAGCGCGTAGCACGGGATCGTGAGCAATTGGACTTCGGCTGTTGACCATGTGCCTAGCGCCTGAATGATGCTCGGTAGAAACGTCGAGTAGCCTGCGCTACACGTTAGCTTGGTTTCACGAGAGACTAGAAATTATCGTCTACACGACGCCACTTACCATAGAGCATTGTGTCGGTTCCAAATTGCGCAAGGCAGAAGACCCACACCTTCCAGTCCTTGAATGCCCGCATCATGTCCTTCTTGCTGAACTGCGCTGTAAATCCATACTGGCGCTGGTGCCTTATTACCATGAATTTCTTCTCCTCGGGCGTCAGGAAGTACGCGTGGTCAGGATCGTTCGGTAACAGGAAGAGAACGATGATGCCCAACACGATGGTAGGGGTCCCCTCGAGGATCAAGATCCATCGCCATCCACTCATGCCTCGCACACCGTCCAAGTGTCCAATGCCGTAGGCAAGAAGACCTCCGAGTGCGCCGGCAACGGCAGCGCTCACGAAAAGATACCCAACGCGCAGCGCGAGCTCACGCTTCGTGTAGAAAAAGGTGAGGTACACGTTGAGACCAGGGAATAACCCCGCTTCGAAGACACCCAGTAAAAGTCGTAGGGCTACCAGGCTCCCAAAATTCTGCACGAAGCCCGTAGCCAACGCAATGACTCCCCAACTAATAACGATGAATCCGATATAACGCTGCGGTCCGATCGGCTTCAAAACGAGATTGGAAGGGATTTCAAATAGGAGATCTGTGACTTCAGTATTAACTCTGACTTGCCATTTGGACTCCGAAACTCCCGAAGCAGATAGCAGCACGTATATCGCATCTCGATTACGGAACCAAGCTCACGAATGGCCCAGCTCTACTATTTACTTACAAGTGACAAAAAGGATAGACACGGCAATCTGGAACTGATTAGGAGTGAGGCCGAGGTCTCTCTCCAGGCCATAGAGCCGCGCATTTCCAATATTGACTCTGCGACCCGATCAGCATCTGAGATACAATATGCTCGCTTACTCCCCGCACGCACGCACCTATCCAAGAAGCTGAATGTGTCTGCGATTCTGAGTATTAGTCATAAACATACGATAGACAGTACTCTTCGTTAGAGCCAAGAAACCCTAACTTGGACTCACAAAGTAACATAACAAGAGGAATGAGGTGTTGATCAAGCTTGCGCACGAGTCGCCGCTCGTCAACCACGAAATTCGACGTTTCTACATCGGCACTGTCCTCGGCCGTCGGCACCACCTTCGGTGTTGATTCGGATGACTTCCGAGTGGCAGACATGGTTCCCCCACGCGTAGTCCTTCCCGCCTCTTCGTTCGAGTCTCCCTGTTCTTAGCCCCCAATAAGTAAGGTATTCGACAGCCTTTGCGTGTCACCGAAATTTCACGAATTTGAATCCGCCAAATGACTTGAAAAATTAAGCTCTTTCAGAAGGAGAAAATAACAATTATCAATAAACAAGCCCGCAGCTGCATATACTATTCGATGCGAAAGAAGACAACCGGGTCGCTGGAGATGTTAAGTAGACATCTAGGTTAGGGAATTATGCGCGACAGGTCTGCTTCGTACCGCGTTCGTAATCAGGGCTAGGCTGATCGACACTAAGTGCCTTACCTAGATTGCAGTGTGGATAAGCCAGCTACAATGCAGCTCCGAGAGAGGAACGAAGATCAACTTCCCGCTATCATAGTGCTTGGATACATAATCCATTCCTTGATAAGGAAAATGAGCTTTTACCCGACCGCTAGCGTTGCTGACAACTGCCGTACCGCAGCTGATAAGTAAGTACCCTAATAGTAGGGTGACTCGGGGAGCGACATAAGCATAACTAACACAGTGTTGTATGTAACTCTGCGGGCACTATTTACCATCGTCTCTAGCATAAGGGACCACTACGGCAAATACATCGGAAGAACAAAAATAATAAGCTTAATAGTTACAAGCCACAGCGCCAATGAGTATCATACCCAAGAAATTGGACCCGAAAGCCCAAGGGTTGCTACGGATAGATATCAGAGATCAGAAAGGCAGGTATACATCCCACCTAACCCACGCATTGTTGATCTTCCAGGGCCGCGATTGGTAGGACCCCGCTTCTTACGTTGCCTTGAGAACCTCAATGCCAAGTACCAATACTACCATGTTCGGTGAATAGACCGCTAGTCAGCTGATGGGCATCACTGAAGATGATGATGGCGGGGTCACATCACCTAGGGCTGAACGACCCGTCTTCGTCCAGTGTACTCGACGTTCTGTCCGACATTCAATTCAACGCCAAGACGAAGATTTCTGCATGAAGAAAATAGATGTACTTCTGTTACGCGTCCTCAGTCAAAGCGTGATCCATCTCACAGCAATGGACATCACCCCAAAGAACCAAAAGTTACGAAAGCTTGGGGGTGAGAAATTCTTGTTCTTATTCAACCTAGAATTCGAAAAGCTAAGGAATATCAAATCCTATCATTTATCGTCCCTTTTTTCGAGTCCAATTGATTCGGAACTCGGGAACGCTAAGCCGGACTAGCTCACACCGGTCCTTTCGCTTGCAAGGTCGCTGGGCGGGGGAGACGCGACAGTGTGGCTTGCCGACTGTATGTAGGTATGACGATACTGTCACCGACTGGGTCGAATTTTTTCAAGTCCAGACGCCATTCCGTCATAGAAGCCCCCCACCCCCCTCTCCATCATGTCATATCTTATCGTGCAGGCAGTAATACATCGCGGTGCGGTGCGCTCATCGGCAGGTGTAGCCGCCGTCGATAACGATATCGGTACCCGTCGTGTATGTGCTGGCGTCAGAGAGGAGGTAGACGTAGGCGCCCTTGAGCTCCTTGGCGTCGCCGTTGCGGTTCATGGGGATCATGCTCCTCCACAGGTCCTGGGTCTTGGGGTCGATGAAGTCCGACAGCCCGGTGTCGATGTAGCCGGGCGAGATGCTGTTGACGCGGGCGAAGTCGCGCCACTCGTTGGCCAGGGACCGCGCGAGGTGGATGCAACCGGCCTTGGCGACGTTGTAGGAGGTCTGCTCCTGTGGGAAGTTGGCGATGTGGCCGGACATCGAGGCCGTGATGACCAGGGAGCCGTGGCCCTGCTTCTTGAACACGGCGCCGATGGCCTTGGCGCAGTAGGCCGTGCCGCTCAGGTCGGTGTGGATGACCTTATTCCAGTCTTCGACCGACCCGTCGAGCACGCCTTCGTTTGCCGTGGCGCCGGCGTTGGCCACGAAGCCGTCGATGCGGCCGCCGAAGTCTTTTAGCACATCGTTGACGAGCTGCTCGACAGATGAGAAATCGCCAACATTGCACTTATAGGCCTTCGCCTTGACACCGTAGTCTTTCGTCAGCTCCTCGACGTTCTTCTCTGCACCCTCTTTACGCGAGGAGTAAGTGATGGCGACGTCGGCACCTAGTTCGGCCACACCGCGTGCGGCCTCAATGCCCATGCCTCGGGGGCCAGAGGCTCCCGTCACGATAATGACCTTGCCCTTGAAGCTCAGCAGGTCAAGGAGCCTGTTAGCGGTAGGAACTTTCTGAGGCATCTTGACGGTCGTGGGAATAAATCGGCTATAAATGTAGGGTAATCGAGAGGATACTTCTACTGAGCAGTGTGAAAGAGCAATGCAAGACAGAAATGATGGATTGGACAGAGCGAAGAAGGTTTCAAGTCAGCCGGCTCTTTGTCCATTTTATAGCTAGCAGCTAGCTTCTAGCTATGCCCGTAGCCCATGGCCCATTTGCGGGTTTTCCGCCATGTTCTTCGCATGCGGTGAGAACCTGTTGCGCGTCTACGGGGCCAAAAAGCGTATAAATGGGTGGGGAGGCGGGTGTAGGTGGACATGAACATCCGCCGACCTGAACTTTCGGTGATGTCATCTTTATGCGGCCCTGACAAGTATCCACGACTTACACGGCGTCAATTACCGGTATCGGACTATTTCTGACCTCTCTACAATTTTATTTTCTGTGTTAGGATCATGTGAACGTAGTATATTAAATTACGACGATTAGAAGTTGTTCATTGCTGTAAATGCTGGAGAAGCTTTACATAGGCACGAGAGGCAGCATCGTGTGGAGACAAGGGGAAGAATAGCTATGCTTTGCTGGACATCCCACCTACCCCTCATTCATGGCGTTGATGTTACCTAAATCGTAGCCCAAGCTCTGATAAGGTTTATACCCAATGCAGTCCGTAAGTGAGATTCTTAGTAAGGACGTGCAGTAGTCAGATGCGGAACATAATTTTCCTCTGAATTCTATTATTGATTGGCGCTGTCCCAATCACTTCGTATGTCGTCCGAAGTTGGCCGAATGTTGCGGGTAAGCCCGAATACAAGCCAGGTTAGGTAAGCCGCCACTGTAAGGGAGATGTAGTTCCTATGATACGGGGAGCTTGATGCCATTTATTAGTCGTTCGTACAAAACATTAACGCCAGAACCAATTGCTATGTGCCAGTGACCCCGTGGACTAATCAGACGATTAAATATTCACCTAGCCACTCAGTGATAGAACATAGATCCGAACCCGGTGATTAGAACTCAAATCTGTCGAGTCTTCGACGACCCAATCCGAACAATTATAGCTTGAGCGGGCATATCTGCTGCGGGTCTATCCTTCCTATCAATTGCCCTGACCCTGACCTAGACTCCATCCTCATTCTAGCTCCGACATGGGTAGGAACTGTATTCGGACTTCTATGCGGGATGTGAAGCTTATGCAGTATCGTCGTGAATATTATTGACTACTTCAAGTCACGGGGCAAGATCCAATGAATATCCACTTCTCACATTCTAATACCTCCGCTCTCTAGTAGGTCAATGTTATGATTATAGGATCTCTGCAAGCTCATCGTTCCTCAGCTGTCCCTCATTCCCACCGTCGGGGAGAAGTGCCAACAGACGTCGTAGCACGGTCGCGATCAGTGCCTCGCGATACATTGAGTATCTAGTGTACACCGATATACGGGTCCGGAATTCTGATGCACTTCTCGTGAAGAGTTCATAAAGTTATGATTGCCCTAAGCCCTACCAAATGCATGCGTCTGTAACCTATCACCTTATAGCCTAACACCAATTTATCTTGACTTTAGACGTGCTGAGTTAACTCCTGCTTCAAAAGTGTAGACTCAATAGAAAGTAATTCTCACGGTACGGGAACGTGGCACTGGACTACGATATAGCTACCAAGTAGAAAGGTCGGCACTGGACCGTCTCATTCATTACAAAGCTCATGGCTTGATTCGCGATCGTACATGGGAATGCGTATTGAAATATTGACTATTTCGGGTCATAGATCTAATGCGAAATAGAAAATTTGGCAATACTACGTGCCTGCTTTTCTCATCCCATCATCAGGATAGCTTATTTAAGGTTCGGAGGTCCCCTGGGCCAAATGACTAAGCTGTCAACTTCACGGTACCACCATACCCCTGAATACGAGTATGCCCCGATCGAACTCACTATTGTTACCTCGATAATTTTGTCAGTTCTATGTACGGCTGCTTATCAAGATGCATTAGGTTGCGAGAGTGAGAAAATCCCGTCAGAATATCTAGCAGCATACCACATAGCACAAGGCGTGTGGCAGTGATAGCAATATCAGGAATATTGTCCAAAGTAGGAACTGGCAAAGCTCCTTGGTATATAGCATTCGAGGCAGGATTGTAAAGCGCAGCCAAAGTATGCCCAGCTTTGAATAGCCGTCCATACTCAATCTTTATTTCGTGCGACTGTACGTTATGATGCATTGATCTCGAGCATTGCTTTAAACGCTAAGTATCAACTACTACGATTTCAGACATAGTTGACAGTCGATGCGAAATGCATCGATACGTGATATATATCTTCGACTATATCACAATGCGACTCGGCTTTTCCAGTATCATGAGATGAGTAGAAGTCTAGGGGAGGGAACTATAACGGAGCAAGTTGGCAGTATTGTGCCGCGACACTCCATGGCAAGCCCTGCCACGTTTGATAGTCATCCATTTTCTCCTATTCAGTATATCAAAGCAGTAGGATTGCTGCTAGAAGTTTGAAAGTCGATTTTACACATAGCATGTCATCTGGAGTGTTCTTGCTAGAAATTTGAATCAAAGATGATATATGGAGGTCACTGTGTCACTGTTCAGTAAGATATTGCGAGTTGCTTAGCCTAAGATGCTTCAGCTAATCTGAGTTCTTCTACGGCTCTACAGAATTTGCCACTGTTCCTGGCCTCTTTCGGAGACCCACCAGTCAGATAGCTAAGCCGATTACTTCTCATCTCCTCGCCATGGATATATCTTAAAGTGTGCTACTTTCTTGCATGCATTCTCTCCTTTTATCTAATATTTATGTGTTCTAATATGCATACTACTTCATCAGGTAATGAGAATTAGATGTTTGCATATAGCTGAGTTAATAACAACGCCGCGTTAACTATCTTGCAGCAATATCATCTAGTATCGTGGCACACTTCTTCAATAAAACGACAGTCTCGAAATCCTTCGGAGATTACTAGTAAGAGTAAATTCGCTAACCCATCTACACAGTAGATCTCAATTTAATACACTAGGAAAGTAGAAGGGGTCTAATAGAAGCTTGCAATTGTGTCTCCGTTATTTCATTTGCGTTCACCGTAGAGGTTATCTATTCTAAAGAATTCGTCGTACGACGCCGCAAGGTGCGCCGCTATGATAAGGAACGCGAGACCAAAATAATCATTTAACAACCTTGCGAGGCACTGAGATCATCAAAGGAATAGTTATTTCATCATTCCTATCGTGCACAATAGCTGAATACACTGAAATTCGATCTAGGAGTTAAATGTATCCCCGTTGGACATAGTTTCGGCATATAGAGAAAACCCAAAAATCGACATTTGTGAAATATCGTGTCACTTCTCATTATGCGGGCAATTCGGACGAAAGGAGTTGTACTTAGTCTTGGATACTCATATGACACGTGCGGATTCGACGAAAATGTCCGACAATGGGGCCTTATGCAGCTCATCCAGTAGAATGGCAACTAAGAAATTGCTCAGAGACTTCTACCTCAACAGCCGGCGCTGTCAATGCAACGGAGCGGAGGTAGTGTGATTTGGACTGGATTCTCGGAGGATGACCTCGTACTACCGATTTATAAATCAGACCCCAACCGTAATCATTCGATAGCAAGGCCACGGGCATCATATGATTCCATTTTACCAGGCTGGCCGTCCGCGTGCCTCATTTTGGCTGCCATGTCTTCCAATTATCATCGTGTCCACTCTGGATGAATGTATGCCAAGCTGAACCGGCTGTTTCGGCGGGTCTACTCACTTCAGTCGCATTGATTGCCCTACCTTGGCGGTGCTTAATAGATAAGTACAATCTTAGAAGCAAAAATAATCTGGGGTATCGATACAATGCTTCAGCGAGTCGGAGGGCTCGCATTTCCGAACTCGTATTTTTGCCATCAATGGTGACAGGATTTGAGATTACAGGCGGTCTGGACTGGCGAGTGCCTCACTCCTTAGCCATGATTAATTGGCACCCAACCAAACCATGGCAATAAGAGGCAAATCATGGCATAGGATAAGTCCTAGGCAATAGAGTGCCGTGGTTATGATCGAGCCAGTATAAAATCCATCGTGCTCTCTGCCTCACATAGGCGATAGGTCGATTCCCTCAGCCGCTCTTCTTCATCGCCGATTTCTATAGCTTCTTGTCATTTGCCCAACATGGTTAGATACTCTACTCTCACTGCTGCGGTAGCTCTGCTATCTGCTCCTCTAGCAAGCTCTCACTACATCCTCAACATTCGTAAGGCTCACTTTTTATAACCTAGGTCTCTGAGCTCGACACTAACTCATATCGTAGTTATGCACAATGGAAAGCAAGTCGGAGGAGAGTACACTTACGTTCGAAAGAACTCGAATACCTACATGCCTTCGTTCACCGAGATCATCGATTCGTTCGTCTTCCCTCCGATAAAATTCTATAAACCTCGTTCTGAAAAGCAGTGGCTAATGCAAATGTAGGACCGATTTGAGGTGCAACAAGGGTGCTGTTGCCGGCAGTACTCAGACTTACCAGAATGTCAAGGCTGGAGACAAGATCGGTCTCAAGCTCTTCAACAACGAGTTCATCGAGCACCCTGGCCCCGGTTTCTTTTACATGTCCAAGGCCCCCGGCAATGTGAGCGACTACGACGGATCTGGAGACTGGTTCAAGGTGTGAGTAGCAGGGCGACAAGTCCGTATCACAGTCTTCACAGAGACAAGTATACTAAATCAGCAATGTAGCTGGGAGTCAGGCCCGACTGGAAGCCCAACTAGCACCGGCGGTTGGCCCACCTATGGCAAGTACACCATGGAGTTTACCCTGCCGACCACCTTGGAAGACGGCGAGTACCTCCTTCGAGGAGAGCACATTGGAATTCACGAGAACCGTAAGTATCTACCTCTGTATATTCTTACGAATTTTCACTGATCTGGATTATAGATGTCGGAAAGCCACAGGTAAAGTCCCTCCTTGTAACTTTTTCACAGACAAAGTGAACTACTAATACTAATCCGTTTCCACGTAATAATAGCTATGTAAGTTACAAACTGGCTCCTCTGAACTGATCAGACATATACTAACCGTCGAATGTAGACATGGAGTGCGCTCAAATCCGCATTACTGGAGGAACAGGCACAGCCAAGCCGTCTCCGGTGTCCAAGATCCCCGGTATCTACTCGAAGAGCGACCCCGGTCTAACATTCAACTTCTGGGGTGGTGGTGGCAGCTATGTCATGCCTGGCCCCGCCGTTGCCAAGTTGTAAGGATTTCAGGTCCAGATCGTGCCATTTCTAGAATGTCTTCGCGACGAAGGACGAGAAAGCTCTTGCGGAAGGAGACGACAAGTGTTGTTGCGGGGCATATCGTGTCTTGGCGGGTATATTGTGCCATTTCGTCCATCAGCTACTTACTCCGTAGTGCGGCGTATGTAAACCCGTACCTCAATTAAACACTTCATATGCCACATCGCGTTTGCTTGAATAATCGCTACATTGGAACGAGGTGTATCTTACCGCTCCGAATGAGTCAGTATAGTTGTTAGGTCCGTACTAGAAGATCAAAAGAAATGTGATAACACTCGAGTTGTGTAAAGTTCTTGTTTCGGATTTGTAGCTTAAGAGACTAACCTAAATAGGTAGAGAAACGTGGGGTTTAAGATTAAGTGCCGATATTACCGCTGAGATAGTGGCTAACTCAAAGTAGGTTAGCCTAGTCAAAGCTTTTCTATGTTTCGCAGGGAATAATTAAGTGATGTACGGAGTAGGTATCGATACAAAAGTAACGAACATCCGCCCCTAACACTACAAGTAAGAACTCGGCATGTCATAGTAAGTTAAGAATCAGAATTTCACAATATGATGCGGTGAGAGACGTTGGGCGATAGGGTGAATCGCGTAATCTCAGACCCAGACTTGATTCTGTAGATTCAGTTGTCTAACCTGCATGAGTGTAGTCAGTAGTTGGTACGGAGTTAATAGTCATTTTCTTTACTTCCACTCATCGATAAAATTGCTTCTGTGCGAGCATGTATTGAATAAATTCCCCACTAGTAGATCCAGAAGATCTGGAAAACCAGGCTAATGTGATATTATCTCATTATTTCAAAAGTCGTCAGAAGAGGTACTTGCGGGGAAGGTCGAAATGGTCCCGCAAGGTCCCGCACCCCGCCATCTTCATTCCGTGCCTACAACAATGTGAGCCGCATGAAGATATAACTGTCGTATATCGAAGAAAACATGAATTTGAATTTAAGGTGGCCATTAGGTACTTCATTTCCTAGTATAGAGTAATCGAAGTGCATAAGCCACAGTTAATGAACTGGTTTTACTAAGAAATATATAAGCCCCCGCAGAAACCTCTATAATGATGATAATCAATGATAAATCGTGTCATTCTTGTGTCTGGACCCGTCACAACGATAATAAGAAAAAGTTCACACAGCAGGGTCATAAAACTTAGCAATGTTGGCATTCCGTCATGATCTTGATGACCAAGAACATCATGCAAAAAAGATTGAGTGCACTACCTGACTGGCTGCTGCCGTGCGGCAGAGTGCCGCATCCATGGGGTTGAAGTTGCGTTGCAGGTCTAACCATGTAACCTAAGCTAGTATAATTGAAAGTTGACAAGACTCTGGGAGAATGCATTCTACACTAGCATACCGGGTTAGTATAACACCACAAGACTTTACTGTTCGCCTCCAGATGGAGTCATGGCCGCATCTTACTTCGGAAGCAATTACTAATTATCCAATTGGATTCGGTATATCGTAATCCAAGCCAAGTACTCTATAGCCACCGTTGCCTATTGGATTCGTCTACTCATAATTGAGCGTTAGACTTCATAAACTCTCTTAGCACATGATGACAAGCTCGATTGCCGCAAGCATTCTACCCATTATCAATACTTTCGACGGATAGGCCCGAGCGTATAATTACATGCCAAGATGACCCATGTGCGGCCCCACTGCCACCTTTCCACTCTTCTAGCCGGAATTTCATTGTTTCCGTTCAGTCGGTTCTTTGTCTGGACTAGTCTAACTAGACTAGGCGGCGCCTAAAATAGCTACGGAGGGGAACCTGGCCTTACAGGGACCCGTCCTCCGTTCTCCGTCCTCCGTCCCAGACATTGAGAGCGCCAGTGCCAGTGTACCGGTAGCAGCGCCCGAGAAACCTCTTATTGTGCGAGGGTACCGCCTGTTTGTAGTTTGTGTATCCTGTTTCTCTGCAAAGCGCATTATGCTATATTCCCCGGGGCTCAATGCCCCGGTCGAGCGGCCGCCGAGGGCGAGGCGTGCGGCGAAACAGCCAAAGCGGTGTTCTGAGTGCGGAGTGTGTTTCTCCAAAACGGAACATCTCGCCCGCCATATCCGAAGCCATACCAAAGAAAAACCGTTTTCTTGTCGTGAATGTGGAAAGTCGTATAGTCGACAGTCAGTCCTTCAGCCTGTCCCCTAATCTACCGCTTATGTTCGCTGTCCGAACCAGCCATCGTCAATGACTAACACAAGCCAGAGATTCTCTTCTACGGCACTCTCGGGTTCATACCCGTAGCCAGACGGATACCTCGCCAAGAAGCGCGACCCCATCATCTTCTCCTCACTTCTCGTTGGCGGGAGACAGCATTCAAACTGATGTCACCCCGCGTGGGGACCGTATTCTACGTGGCGATTATGATGCAGAGTCTCAAAATAGCCTCTCGTCTTCTAACTTCTCCTGTCCTCCATCGGCCTCAACCACAGCTAGCTGGAGCAGCCATACTGAGCATCAAACCCAGGGATTAACTAATGGGACTCTGCAACACACTATTGTACAGTCAGACGTTGGCGCCCCCACGACGAAACAGTTTGTCGGAACGTCTTTTCCTGGTGTACCAGCAAGCATTTTCAACACACCTACTGACCTGGAATTATTGGACATCGGCCTGAATGCTCACGAACCGGCCTGGTTACTAGGCAGCGATTTTGACCTTAATACCTTAGATTTCCCACTATCAAATGCGATATCTGAGTGGGGTCACCCGGGTCACGACAACGTACACTCTCATGAAGAGACATACGATGATTCCAGCGTGCAAGATGCACGCCAGGGGCACATGCCACTTTCTGACCTAGTACCCGCGGTCCAATATAATTGGTATACAACATTAACTCGCGATGTCGTCTGCTATGATCCCTCCAACCACCGCCACGGGCAGGATCACATAGATGAAGCCTATAGAGAAGGCCTTCGGTATAAATTACAGCCATGTCCCAGTAATACTGCATTGCCTTCAGCCGACTTCTTAGTGAGTCATGATCTCCAATCCATAACCCGTGCAGTTCTGCTAACGATAAGCAGAACCTCTGCATCAAATTGTACTTCGTACGATTTAATCCGGTATTTCCAATTGTGCATGCACCATCTTTTCGCCCTTCATCGGAGAATGCGATCCTCCTTTTATCCGTATGCTCGGTTGGTGCTCTTTTTATGGGTTCAGCAACAGCTGCCGCGCAAGGGAGAAAGATCTTCCAAACTCTGAACAAAGCAAATCTGTCATCAGTAAGTAGTCGATTTATTAACCCCGGTATCTATAAACAGAGTAGACAATCAAGCTAACATAAATCGCAGTGGGATACCTACATCCGACGTGACGCGAGAGAATGGCGTTCTCTGGTCCAGGCGTCAATTATTGGACAGACCTTCGGAATGCTATCCGGTCAACCGGATAACGTTTGCATGACGGAGAGTTTCCACGGCACAGCTATTGCTTGGGCCCGCCAAGGAGGGTTTTTCAAGATCAAAGGTGCTCCGCTCCCAAGCACTGACGAACCAAGCACGAGCAAGGAAGACGTTTGGCGACGTTGGGTCGATGCTGAAGAGTCAGTCCGCTTGGTTCTGGCGTTATATGTCCAAGATGCAGAATTCGCGACAACATTTCACCACGAGCCACTTCTTCGGCATACCCCTGAAAAATTACCAGTATGTAACTCGGACGAATTGTTCTTCGCGCCTAGTGCGAGTGACTGGTATGGCCTCGTGAAAAAGGACCGGGCCATCAGCACCCAGCCGACACACGCCCACCTGACCAACCCGCTACCGTCACCGACGGTCCCAACAACGCGAAAAGCCCAAATGTTTGCGTACTCTTCGCTTGCGGGTATAGTAGCCTCCATCCAAGAAAAGAGATCCTCTTTCCTCGACGATGCATCAAAGCAGTATTTCCGAAGCCTGCTCCTTTCGTGGCATAATGAATACTATAAGCATATTCAAGGGCCCAGGAAGAACCACATAAATCTTTTGATATTCTGGCACTCAGCGTTCATGGCCCTGTACGCCGACTCCGATCTCCTAGAGCGTTCAATCGGTCGCGACGGCAGGCACGCCGCACAGGAAGCTCGAGGGGACGTCGAGAACTGGGCCGCCTCTGTCGAAGCAAGACGCGGCGTGCTTCATGCCTTGCTATTGCTGAAAGATCTGGAAATGCTGCCAATCGGACTCGAACCGGCGATCCACGTGCCCAAAGCCACCTTCTATTCAGCTCTGGTCGTGTACAGCTACATCAAGTTCAAGCCATCGGCCGACGCGTATGCGCCCGCCCAGGACGAGGTGGACGCACCTGAGCTTCAAGTCTCGGGCTCGACTGGCGCTCTCGGTTCAAATAGCGAAAAAGCCTCGGCAGCATTGCTTTCCCCTGTAGAGCCAAGCATACTATGCAATGCGATTGATCTTCTGCGGCGCATCGGCCATTGGGAGATTTCGCGCAAATTTGCCTCTATTCTGCAGATTCTCCTAGATGATCTGACGAAGGCCTGATATTTCAGTCAGCCACTGTCCAAACATTCTTGAATATCGCATTCCTACACACATGAGTAGATGTACTCACCACCTGACAGGCGCCTTTCCGACAGTCTCAGTCTTATTGCTTTCAGCCCATGTCCATTGCGCAGCACTTCTTTAAGATACCCATAATTGATGAATCACGTATGAATGATACCCTTTTCATGGTTCTTCACTGTCGTTACGGCCTTGGCTTTTCGATATCCCAAGTTTTCAACACACGAGACTCTTTGTGTGAGATGCCAACCCTCCTAGACGCAGTTGGTTGCCGGAGAGTCCCCTGTGCGCTTGTTTGGCGCCTAGAGCGAGGATTAGGAATGATAGTCGGCAAAGTTCTTGAGAGACAGGGAGTAGTGGAGAGCCGAACCCTTGCTAATGCGGGACAAGGGATAGGGGAGGTGTGTGCATGTGTGTGTGTGTGTGTGTGTGTGTGTGTGTGTGGGACATCAAGCTCTGCGGGACCAAATGTTGGTGCGGGGATGGCATCATGGGATTTTAGCGGGACAGTCCAGTCATCCTACGCTACCTAGTACGCTCATTCATACAAGCTATGAGAGGCACAGACACAGGCACAGCCTGGTGATTTGACAGGGCCAACGGCGCGGAGTAAAGCCTGGTAGGTATTTAACACCGAATACCGGGAGAATATGGCTGTCGATGGAACACCCCATCTTTTAATCCTGCTGCACGCAGCCAACCTAAACTTTCCAGTCCCGAACTACCCTTAAGCCTCCAAGAATAAGCCAATTCCAATACTGACTTACACAATACTGACTTCGTCGCGTCGCTGGTGTCCGATATAGCTATGGGTATCCAGGAACGGAACCAAGGGGCGGCAGTCCCTGACTTGGTAGCAGTAGGCCATCAGCAAGAAGACATACAGACATGGAGAGCTCGCAACAACATCGACCCAGAAAGCCAGATCAAGCTGGTGCGGATAACGCATATGCGTTACCAACACCCCGATCTAGAGGAGATTGGTCAATTCCTAGGAGGTATGAGAGACACGCAGTCTCACATGTGCGCGCGCGACTAATACATTCCTAGACTTCGGCATGACAATTGCTAAAAAGACTGACGACGAAGTATGGTTCCGGGGATATGGCCCTGATCAATACGTCTGTAAGCTAAAAAGACTGGCTTCAACAACATTTCTCGCTGTTAACCATCACATCAACAGATCATGCAATCAAGGGCCCCAAGAAGTTCCTAGGCGGTACATTCCTCGTCGAATCGTACGCAGATCTAGAACGCGCAGCCAAGCTCCCGGGGAGCAGCGAGATTCAAAAGCTGGTAGACGCACCCGGCGGCGGATTTTTCATCACGGTCTACGACCCCGAGGGATTCCCGGTGAATCTATTATACGGACAGGAGGAGCGCGAAGCATCGACAGACGAACTGCCGAAAAAGCTGCCGCAGAACTTCGAGAACGAGAAGCCGCGTGTCCGCGAATTCCTCAGATTCAAACCCGGCCCGGCGGCCGTGCACAAGGTCTGTCCACCACCCCTATCTCCACCCCAACAGCCTACATAGAAACTAACAGCATTCGAATTCCCAGCTCGGTCACTACGGTCTCTGCGTGCAAGACTTCACGAGCCAGCTCGACTTCTACCTACAGAACTTCAACCTCGTACCGACGGACTTCCTCTACGTCGACGACCCCTCTACCCAAACAAAAAAGGACGTAGCGATCTTCGCGCACATCGACCGGGGCGACGACTACGTGGACCACCACACGTTCTTCATGAGCACGAACGCGACGAGCCACGTGCACCACTGCTCGTTCGAGGTGCACGACTACGACACGCAGATGCTGGGCCACCAGTGGCTGGGCGCCAAGGGGTACGAGCCCGTCTGGGGCGTCGGACGACATATACTCGGGTCGCAGATCTTTGATTACTGGTGGGATACCTCGCATAATATGATCGAGCACTATATTGATGGGGATGTCGTTAATCGCAAGACGCCGATTGGGTATAACCCGGCTGCTGATGAGTCCCTGGCGGTTTGGGGCCCGGAGGTGCCGTCGTGGTTCCTCCAGTGAGGCTGAGGTCACTGAGCTATCGATCGCAACTCGAGATATATGAGCATATGACTAGCGTGTGATATCGGTTTCATCAATATCGAGATCAATCGCGTGAGGAGAATGTTAAAGATACGATGCAGGGTACCGTGGTTCATTGAAAGGCTCATTCAGAAGCAAACATAGTAGCAGGCGTGTAAAGTATCATGCCATGTTAGAATAGTTGAATAATGACGAACCCGACATATCATCCAGATATCCACCCTGTCAGAGACCTTCAACATTAATCATTTGATCCTTCAAGCTCACACCTACAGATGACACCAAATCTACAGCCTTCGCAAACACAGAGTGAACCAAGTAGATACCACAATTAGCCTGTTCTATAGATTCTAACAATCTACCCCGACCCATCAACCTCACCGCCCCCTCAATCCTCATCATACCTAACACGATTAACCAGCGTGCCAATGCCCTCGATCTCGACCCTAACATCTCCACCATCCTCCAGCACCACAGCCGGCTTTCTGAAGAATCCAATACCGGCGGGGGTGCCGGTGAGGATGATCGAGCCGGCCTCGAGCGTCGTCCCTTGCGACAGGTACGCGATCTGCTGGCGCAGGCTGAAGATCATGTCGCTGGTGTGGCCGTCCTGCACCACGGCGCCGTTGTAGATCGTCTTGATCGCCAGCTTCTGGGGGTCCGGGATCGCGCTGGGTGATACTAGGACTGGGCCTATGAGGCGTGTTAGTTTGCTCGCTCACTAACTACCAATTCTTTTCACTCGCTCGGGCTGAAGAGGGCTATATAGGTCCCCATCGCCAAGGGTCTGTTTCTCGGTCTTTCCAAGCCCGCAGATAATGAAACCACTCTATGAGAATTTAGTATTTCACATACCAAGCGGACAGCTCCCATCGAGTCCCTTAGCAAAACACCACTGGGCCGTGAGCAGCTGCAGCTTCCGCGCGGACACGTCGTTGGAGCAAGTATATCCCAACACATAATCAAGGGCCTCGTCCTCGCGGATGTCGCGGCCGGTGCGGCCGATCACGGCGCACAGCTCGGCCTCGTAGTCGCTGGTGCCGTCCTGCGCGACCTTGGGGATCGTCACCGCCGCCGGGTACGGGTCGGCCAGCGCCGTGCGCGGCTTGGTGAAGAGCACTGGAACTTGCGGGAGGGCGAAGCCTCCTTCCTGTATGAGTTGTCGTGTTAGTCGGGTTGGGTTCCTCGATTTTCATCATTTGAAGATAGAAACACATTGAAGGTTGTCGTGGTTTGTCTGTTATGAAATATTACTAACCTTTGCGTGATCCTTGTAGTTCAGACCCAGGCACCGGATGTAATTACATTCCGAAGGAGAAATAGGTGATAGAAGCTATATCTCATATTGGTCAGTCACCAGTTCTCAACAATACTGTTTCAACAGCTTTGGGAATGTAAACATACCCTCTCAACAGTATACACCACACCATCGATCACCTTCCCATCAAAAATCGACCCCCGTACCAGATGCGCTTTTATCTCAACGCCGTCGACCGAATCTTTCCCGACATCGCGACTGGTGTCGACCAGCTGTCCCAGGTGGATTTGCTGGTCTTCCTTCGCGATGAAGCGGATGAGATGTGTCCAATTTCCCATCTTGGCGACTATACACACACTCTCAATCGTGTACTTTCTTTCTTTTTTTCCTTTCGTACTTTTTCTTCGTCGTATTACTTAGTCCTTCCAGTCCGTACCCTCCACCACACCACACCTCCATGCGAGCCTACGTGCTATGTATCTCCCGCGTATGCCGGACTTCCCCAACTCCCTGCGGGACGCGCGCGCGGTCCCGCCGCAATCCATCTCGTCACCTTGCGGGGCGGACTCGTCTAATGTAACTAGTGCGTTGGTTGGGTTTGTTTCGGTGTCCTTCTTCCCGGTGGACTCAAGTAGGTACTTGCCCCGCGCTTATTTGGTTCTTGGTCAGTGTCGGAGAACGCGTGCGGAGATGGCTCGTTGCCAACCCCACGCACGTGGCATTGTCTCGCAAAATGCGACACCCCCGGCTTTGTGTGCCACTTTCCCCATTCCTAGTGCATGTTATTATACGTAATGGGAAAGTTGACAGAGACAGAGCCCCATGCTAAGATATCAGGTCGCATTAGCGTGTGCGTACGTGATCTTTGTCATGATGGCATCCAGTAACAGCAGCAGAAGACATAGTCCGGTTTTCATTAACTGCGGAGATGCACTGCGGATTGATCACCTCCGTTGATTTGAGGGGTTACGATGAGGCGTAGCTAATTCCCTGATATTACGAACAAATTTACACAAGCTTATGTGCCCGAATGCCGCCTCGCTCTATTTCCTGTTGTAGGCGTGATCCCCATCATCCTTTCATGTTCAATAGGCTTTTCGGCAAGAGTCCAAGTTTGACTACGGCAGTGCCTTATCAAGCCTTACTGCAGCCGTCCTTGCGTATCATTTTTGGAAAACAATTGGATAAGTTAAGACATGAGACGCTATTAGCGAATATATAATAGATGATTTTTCGAGACAGTTTCGCTAGCACGTATGAATACTTTGAGAGCTCGCAGTAAGAACTATATCCCCGGACTTATTATACGAGCCACAAATTAGGTTGGGATCTAGAAAGGGAAAAGTATGTGTGATGTAAATACTGGATTGAGAAAAAAAGATTCGAGGTCTTACATAGGACGTCAGGCGCTTTAGGACAGACTATTTGTAAGTCAAATGCCCTGGTGCTGCAAAGTTTTAGGGCCTCGAACGGAAAATCCTTAGTAAACTTCAAGGAGTTTATCCTCCCGACTACTTGACCACTGCGCTACCGAAGTAGGAGGGGAACGTCTGTTGTAGTAGAGCTCTGTTGTTGATAACTATAAGGTACCCTATGCTTGGTGGTTAGGCCTGGCATGTGAGATTGTGGGTTGACTCTGGCGGTCCGTCTACAGTGGCAACTGTTCTTCTTACAGCCCAGAACTCAGATGCGGATCAAGGCAGCAACAGCTTACCAAATTGAATGCCTCACATATTTGAAAGGCAGAGGTAGCATAATGGCAAGCGTAAATCCAGCGAAGCTGTTAACAGTCGAAAAGCCGAGGTTATGTTCCTGGCATGCGAAATTGGCTATCTTGAGACGTACTACAACAACAAGGCTTATCTGGGAACATCGAATCACATATTCATAGAACACATCAAACTCGAAGGGCATCATATATCAAGTATCAATTTATATTCAAGTTTTCGAACTATCCTCCACAGGCGTCCCCGCCGCCGCAGCCGCCTCTCTCCTCCTCTTCAATATCCTCTCCAGCCTCTTCGCGGTATTAAAAACGCCATTCGTCGCCGCGCCGCAGTTCTTACACGACGGATCCGTCCTATACCTCTTCAGTGCACATGATTCGCAGAAATAATGACCACACCGCGTAACAATGGGGGACTTGTACGGCCCCTCGCAGATGATGCAGACAAAGGGTATCTTGGCGAGCAATTCTTCGTCGTCCTCGTCTGCTTGATCCTTCTTGTCTTTGTCTTTACTGCTCTGCTTCTGCGCCGCGCTCGAGAATACCGTGCCGCCGAGGTCTTTCCGGCCTTTCGCCACCGTTTCCCATTCGCGGTCGAGCTGCCAGCCTTGTTTCATGTCGCCGCGGTCGTGGAGGAAGATACATGAGTCGCCGAAGCCGCACCAGCCACTATAGAAGAACACGTTAGTTACTGTTTCGTTTCATACGGATTCTTAATTGACCGCTTACCTTTTCCTATAGTCTTTGCATACGTCGGGCGCAAAGTCCATGGTGGTGGTCATGCGCACATTGGTCGAGGGGCGCATAGGTCCCTTCTTCACGGAGGGCTCGTCGAACCAGTCGGTGCGCTTCGTGGCATCGTTCGTGTCGGTCAGGCCAGCTTTCCGATCGGCTTCGAAGCGAGTGGGCGAAAAGGTGCTGTTGCTGCTGCTGATTTCCTTGTCCGTCGAGACAGCCACGGCGGCCCGGCCGCCGAGGCCTCTGCGTTTCGCTGCTGGCGGTCTTTCGTCTGAGGAGCCGCCGTCGGAAGAATCGCTGTCGGATTTGGCCTCGGCCGCTTCAGACGGCGCCGGCCTCTTCCTGCGCGTTGCTTTGGCGCGTGCTCCCCTCGACTTGAATTTCACCAGTGGCGGGGCGGCTGCTTCTGCTGTGGCGATTGCAGGAGCAGTGCTCGCAGTAGCCTGGGCTGGCGATGCTGAGCCTGTCGAATCCATGGCGGTGGGGCGATGCAATCGATGGTGGAGTGAGCGACAAATTTGTACGTGGGCAGCCTCGGTATGGATTTCAAGCGTTTTGATGATTTGTTGATTTCGATGTACATAAAAAGCAGGAAGGTGAAGCAGGTACTGTACCAGAACCTTGCAGAAGCTTACAAAGGCTCCGAGAGGTGACAGATGAAGCTAACCCTAATCAGGTCTAGGTCTCACTTCTATTGCTGTTTAGGTGGGTACATAGGTACTTGTATGGCAGGTGCGAAAGACAGCACAGTGTTAAGAATCTGCCATTCACGGAAAGTCTGTCGTGTCACCTACGGGTACATATCCGTATTACTATCCGCATGAATACTTGCTTCGCTCGAGAGAATGATCGTCGCGCGCAATTCTAACGAAATTGAAGGCACGATGGCTGAACAAGCATACTGAACGAGGTTGGTCGAGGGATATGTCTCGGGGAATTGATCCACTCCCGGATTGCGAATACGCCTACCTTGCCTAGATAGGAAATCTGATACATCGTGTAAAAGAGCCTCATCTAGGGTGAGCCTAAGTTTTTTTCTGAATCAGTTTTAAAAATTTTATATCAACATCAATAATGTCGAGAGTGAATGACGTAGATACGAGAGTACGAAGTAATATAACAAGGTTTTAATAATTGAGCAATTGAGATTTTCTGATCAGTCAGTATGATATATCCGAAGAGTTGCCAGGCAAGCCTTGCAATGTTGATTGTCAACTGTCTCACATCAATAAAGCACATCCTCGTAGAATATAGTATAATACGATTTTTATTTTATAAACCATTAAACTATCTTGCCCGCAGTCAATCGAGCCTCCCCCTCTGACCGTTGGCGAGAATCCAGTCCAGATCTGAGCAGTTGACGCAACTGTAGTTTAATAACCAAACAACACGTCAATCTTCCACTTCCATCCCACTCTCTCTCCCTGCCCGTGGGCGTGTCCGTTTATTACACGTCCATTCCGAAACCAAATAGATAGCTTGTCGGTTGTTGTGGCTATTGTTGTCGTTGGCTGCCGAGGAGGTATGAAATTGACCAGCGGGAATTTTCTTTCGCGAGTAAACCGTCCCAAAGCTTTCCCAATTCTCCTCGTTACGAGTCGATGATAGTTTGAGTCCCTTAGACGCCGGCGGGGGTCTCGCAGAGAACGGCCTGGCCGAGCTGAGGACAAATATGTTAATACTAATGCTGAAGCATCAAATTCCGAGATTGGGATACATACCACGGGGACAACGCAGCAGCGGGCGCGCTGGCCACCAGCGGCGCAGATGTAGCGGAAGTCAGCCGGGCTGGAGGGAACGGCAGAGGCTTGACGAGGTTAGCATTAGGCATAAATCTTTTAACCCGGGAGACTCGGTGTAAGGCGGGACTCACGGGAGTGGCAGTCCAGGTCAGCAAGGCCCAGGATGTCGGTAGCGCAGCACTGGGGAACGCTGTAGAGGCCAGCCGGGCAAGGCTTGTAAGGAGTGCCAGTCGGGCCGCTGGGGTACTTGGTGGTGGTCGGGGTGGCACTGTAGGTCTTGCCGCGGGGAGCAACGGGCATGTCAAGGGGGCCGGCCGAGACGGCGGCGGCGAAAAGAGCGGCGACGATGACGGTGAACTGCATTTTGGCTCGTTGGGATCGAAACTTGCGTTGGGCAAAGTTCTTTGGTTCGGAAGACGGGCAAAGAAGCGAATGGGATGGAGCTTAGAAGCTGGAGATCGGACTGTCTGCAAGATGATGAGCTGGAGAGGGAAAAATAGGAGGTGATGATCGGCGGATGATGTCCTTACTTATACTCGTTTCGCTTGCTCGCTTTTCTCTGCTGTCGTCGTATCCTCAGCCCGCCGATCAATCGTACATAGTCCACCAGTCCCAGGAGATCTCTGTCTACGCTACGGTACACCACACTACACTAGGTAGGTCAAGTCCTGATGCGTACATGTCCACTTTCCACTCAGCATAAGCGTACCAAGATTCGTACAAAAACAGTATACACTTGAGCAGACTACGCTAGTGTACCTGCAATGCGGGCGAAAGGCGCATCAGCCATGTTACCGCACCGCGGGATTCACGGAACAGTCTCACGAACGGAGAAGAATCCATGGTCGTGAAGCGTTGACTAGCGTGGCTCCCCCTGGCCGAGCAACCCAGTTGGCACCCCGAAAGGGGAACCGATCGTCGATGAAGATATTCCTAATGTATCAACCCTACTGTTCTGGCTTCCAATTACAGGCAACATTTCCATATACGGAGTCGATAATGGTAGTGATCGCCTCTATCCTGCCGCAATCCTTATCAATTGTTTTGATCGTCGGAAAATATTCATTCTGGCGTTCATAGTTCGTTGTTGAACCGCCATCCCACGGCCAACACGCAAAATTTACAACCCAACCAAACTATTCACTGGATAATCTACACTACTCCGTAGATACCTAGTAGTTCGGCACCTCATAGACTGTGGGCGTCGGCAACCCTGGTAAGATATGACATCACAGGCAGCCACGGCAAGTTTTTCCATGCTTCAGCTTCCTGGTTCGCGACGGCAGCGATACTATAATGTATGTGATATACACTACGCTAGGGTGCCTGACAGACGGGATCAAATACCTAGTGGGATAATTGATCCTGTCCTGCAAGCCGAGTCTGCAAGGTCTGATGAGCCAGCCACCCTTGCCAATTCCAGGATTCTGCCCGGAACTTAACTCAGCGTACACACTTTCGAGTTAGGTGTGTTATAAGAGACTAACTATACCGAACACTTACACTCCTTAAAAGCGAAGATATTATACTGTCTTTTCAAGGGTTTATAATTCATGAACACTCTGTATTTAGTGAGTGAAAAGAACAAGCAGTAAAATTGCGCTCTCTAAGCCCAAAAGAGCGAGTGTGCGTGAGTTGTTCATACACACTAGATTAGTCAACCACAGTTATCATAGTTTACACGGATGATCTAATTCCCACTTTGAGTGAAAGTGCGTAACGTACTCCGTACTGTGCCAGACTGTGTGCGCAGAATTACACATAAGCCGTGGGCCTCTGCGGGTATTCATGTCAGCCCAAGGCTTGTGGCTGAGTTTAGCGCGGGCATAAGGGGCGCTTATATCCCTCGCACCGACATCCCGTGCAGAGTGGTTCTTTTTTGAACATCAGCCGTGGCGTTTTCTTTTTATCATGAAGTCTAGCGCGTGCTGGCTCGGCGAAAGCAACCCTCCGATCAGAGTCCAACTACACTACCACCTACACAGTACAATGATAGGCATGTTATGGTTACAATCTTCCCCCAGATCGCACCATGAATGCCGTACGCGCCCGTTCATACTGTAGCAGTATGAAATGATTACTGCCGATCGTGATAATAGGACTAAGATCGGGCGGGTAGATGCGTTGTCATAGATTTGCCAAGTGCTCGTTTCCGCTTCCCCGGTTCTGGCTAAGTGGAGAGCAACGGGAATAACCGGTATACACTAGAAATATGGTGTAAGTGCATACAACACGCGTCCACTTACACGTCCATCGCGTGGATGGGTAAGGCTTTGCGCTGTGGACAGCCATTAACCCACTCTATCGTAACGTGTCTTACCGTCCACGCTGGAAAAACAAGGCGAAACCTCTCGATGCAGCAGGAATCGACTAAGAAATGTCAACCTTCCACGACAACTTCACTAACTTCACTAGGCTCCCTTTGCTGCACCAGGATCTTATGCACGATCTAGACTAGGTTCAAGACTATTGTTCCTGCCAAGCCACAGCTGATAACAAGTCAACGGGGACTCCCTCCTTCACTATGTTACGCTATTGGGCGTATGTCTGCGCTAGGACACTTCCCGTTTGGAGTTAAGGCGGTGAGTTATGCACGATCTCTGACTCGAGTAGGTAGTTAATCACGCAGCAACCTGGTCGCCGTTCTGACGAATTGGGCCATATCAACGGTATGCAGCCCCTGTCCGTTGCTCTGTCAAATCTTCGGATTAGGTGCCTAGTTTACACTATTTCGTGCACAAATATGGAGAAGACACTATGTATAGTAGTTATACGGTGGATACTACGTTTCCCAAGAAGCGGGTGGAAGAACAAGACATTCTACACTAGGCAGTATAAGTAGCGTACGCCCGAAACGATTAGTGAGTGTACAGTACGGAGTAGTTCGAAGTAATTAGTGAACGGCGAGCAGTGCGGGTGAGTTGCGCTCCGAGCCATGGCGGCTTGGCTTAGTATCTGATTCTCAGACTCCACGAGATCGCCAAGTTTTCAAGGCGACAGTATCTGAGACAACCTTGGCAAGCGAGAGCGGCTCTGGTGTAAGTGCCGTTGGCATGTTGCATGTTGCCATACCCATTGCCTAGTGTGAAAAGCTTGACGGCGATTTAAAAAGAGACACCTGCCCTCTTAGTGTAACGCTCAATCGGGATATTTCTAACCTAACCTAAGGTTAGATACTGTACCTAGTTCCCACCACCACGGGCCGGGATCGTACATCACACTACACTAGATAGATATTTCCGATCCCGCCTAGTCTCGATTTCTGGATAGGAACTGGAGTTGTTTACGGCGATCATGATATTTTGGGCTACCTATATTTCCACGGTGTAGTGTAGATCGTATATGTCATCGGCGAGGTTGCGAGATTGCGAACTGCACGTGTTTTGTATTACTTAGTGCAGATCGAAGAGATATGGGGTTTGGGGGCTGCGGAAGGGCAGCCGCAATTCGATCCCAGCGCGCCGAGCTGAACTTCAGTCGGGCTTTAGTTGCTCCAAGCAAAGCACCAACTCCTCGAGTCTCCATCAGCCCCACGTCCTGCAATGTTACCAGTCATAATCAGGACAGTGGTGTAGTGTAGTGTCAGAGAATTTGATAATTCCCAGAAGTGTGGTTAGTTTATCTCTGCGTATCTAGTGAACTGAATAGAGCAGAGTAGCAGTATGCGTATAATACTACTACATTACGGGGTACGCATGGCCACGATGTTTCTCCCCACACAGGCAGGCCCCTCTCCCATGTGCGGAATCTGACCCATCGCTTAACGATCGTAGATACTGGGTAAATAGCCCGGTAAGATCCTCCAACTCGGCCCTACCGTGGGACGCTAGGCTCCCTATTTCCCGTGTAAGTGTAAGGGGGCCCGGCCGTCTGCCAACGCCAACACGAACTACTCCGTTCGCTACACTATTTTTCACAACTCCCTTCAGATGGGACAACCCGCGCGGCGCATCAGGTAAGCATGGAGGCGCAAAAGCTTTGACGCCTACAATCTGACAAACCGACGCACAATTTCGTCATAGTCAACGGCCACGTCGTTTAGATGCCCGCATATATACTAGGGAAGCGTGCCCGGATAGAGAGGCTGGCGTAAGCGAAGCGAATCGGGTCTGCCAGCTCGCTCGGTAGGGCCTGGAAATCCTGTTTCCGCTATACATACATATAGCCGTGGCTGGACACTATTTAACGCCAGGATGTAGTGTAAGTGAAAGGAAAACAAGCCCGCGGCGGGACAACCCTCTCATGGCGTTCTCATTGCCACTGAGCTAAAACTAAACTACACTTTTTTACACTACACGACACTTACACGAACACCAGACTTAAACTACACTTGACCACAACTGTACTACTTCAGGCAGCGGCAACTTCAAGCGGTGCGATCGTGCTTACGGTGGAAACGGTACCCTATTGGCGCGTCGCGAATCCCCGCGGGGCTTCTCTAAGCGATCTCTTTCAGATATAAGCAGGGAGTTCAATATGTGCCTGGGCTTCACACGTTTCTGACAGCTTCCGTACAACACACTATTATCCGCTTACGCTACACAACACTGCAACAAAGAGCGATCATGATCCCTCAGCCGAGAGTTTCTAGCGCCATTATCTATGGTCTGCCATCCGCCATCCGCCTCTGCATCTCTAGGGTTCAGTGACGGACGCCACCATTTGTTCACCTGACGATGGCTGCATCCCCCAATTACTGATGCTACTAAAAGTGTAAGTCCATCAACACCACACTACACTACACTAGATGGCAAAAGTCCACCACACTATTCCAGCAGCAGCTGTGGATTTCAGGTGAAGTGCACTGTAACCTTGCTTAAGCAAGGGAGATTCGAATCGCCCCGCAGTCCATCGCCCGCTCGCTCGATAGTGCAGCGTAGATAGACGAAAAAACTAACCTGCGCATAGACGAAAGAACTACGCATATTTAGACGAAGAAACTAAGCCGACGCATAGACGAAAGAACCCAACATTGGAGGCGTAAGACAAAAAAAGGCTTATTCCATCCTCTCGGCTAACAAGCCAACCCACGATCCCAACCTCCGGTCATGTTAGGTCTAGCTTACGTGGTACGTGGACGTGGAGAGACGGTAGGTCCCGAGCCTATGAGATCTCGTTCTACACTCATACCCGGCGATGATTCGTGCGCTTCACTCCCATGTCCTCCGAACTGCGTGGCTCCATCCCTCCATCTTCCGGAATTGACAGCTTTGACACCCACCCCATACAATACCTACAATACTACTTCGTACTACATACTAGGATCCGTATGGTTGGATTCTATTCCGTCCCAGCTTACACTGACACCACCCTACACTGCTACTCTACTCTACTACTCTATCTTAGTGCAACATCCACTAGTGTAATGTTGTGAGTGTTGTTGTGATGTGTAGCCGCGAACGCTTGACTGCTTGAGTGCCTCCTTGCTTGCTTGAATACTTGATATGTAATCTCCCTAGGCAAGCATGTAGGTCCAACTGCACAGCAAGCAAGTCCTTTGCATCGCAGCGGCGGCGAAATTTCAACCAGCTCTACAGACTAATGCACATGCACTTAGACAAGCGACGCAAACCAAACCAATTCAGTCAATGAACGTTCTCCATGCGAACGCCACGAGGTTAGCCCCATCAATCAGTCAGGCAGTTCAATTACTTAGTCAATATGTAAAAGTTTGGTCGCGATCGCGGGCGGCGTAAGCCGTCGGCGTATGTTGTGTTTGGTTGTTAGCGCTTGGACCAACTGTATGCTCCAATTCCAATGAAACGGTGCTCGGTGCTTTGGTGCTTGGTGCTTGGTGCTTGATCCTGAGCTGAAGATTCTCTGGTACCGAGCCGTTGTTTGCAAGCATTACTGCCATGGCAAGCATGATCATGACTGCCATGGCAGGGGACGGCAGAAACGGCACGGTTCGATACGAAAGAGAGGGTTAGTGTAAAATCATCTATGATGGAGGCCAAGATCGCTTCTGCGCATACTGATCCCACGATCTCAGTTCACCAGATGGACGAACTCCACTTCATGGAGTCTAGTGTGGTATGTGTAGTGTACCGATTAAGCAACAACGCTATATTTATCCGATCTGTATTCCGTATTGAGGACGCTATATCTACCCTAATCAAGCATATGTATATCAAGAATTATCAAAAGCAGCAATTGTTAGCAAACAAGCAAGCAAGCAAGCAAGCAAGCGGAATTCTTCCAAATAGGTGCAGCAGCAGGGTGACCGCCTCTTTCCGGTCTAAACCAACCCAAATCAGTCCAATCCAACCCCCTTGCCTTGCGCTGCGGTGCGTTCAGCCGTTTTTGCCTCTTCAGCGTCAAGTGAGTGAGAAAGCCGCCCGGTTCCTTGGTTGGAGCATGTTGCTGCAGCACCAGCAAGCCCATAGTGTTGTGTAGTCTAAATTATTTCGCCACCCATGTTCATATTTTCACTACATCGCGATCACGATCCTGACATCCTGCCCACCTCCTGCTGAGCAATGCAACGTCGGGCTCACTCTGGCTTGTCGAAATGAAGGATGTATTCGTCTAAATTAAACCGGCGTCTCAGGAGTAGCGCCGGCCAAGGCGGTGGTGTATGTATGGTATCTAAGTGACTTGCCAGCAGCCACATGGCAGCCATCGACCATGCTATGCAAGGGTAAAACGACGCATGGATACGTAAGGCCATGCAAGCCTCCTCAGAAGTTTTCCTTGCCCCAGACAAACGAGAAGCTGAACCAAGAAAAGTCAGGTCAGCAAGATGAATCCTCAACAGAAGGCAAGAACCAGAAATCAAGAGATGTGATAGGAAGCAAGGGACGGAGGCAGGGAAACCGGTGTCGGACACTTACCCAGGCTCACTATACTTGTTGCAAAACACGTGCAGCGCGCTCCCCAGCCCCTTGGGCCCGCAGAAGAACACGCCAGCCTCGGCGGGGGCATGCAGCTTGCGGATGCCGCGAAAGATCATGTCCCAGTTCGGTCTGCCAAAGTTGGTCGGACTTCGCAGGCCGGTGATGGCGTCCTTGTCGGCATTAGCATCGTTAATCATGATATTGGTCGCGTCGTCTGCCTTGATTTTGGCGGTGAGGTAGGTGTGAATCTCGATACGTCCGTCCACGTCCTGCGCCTCGATGGCCATAAGCAGCGACCGGAACCACTCGAATGAGCCGAAGTCACGACATATCCAGAAGAAGTATACCTTGGCGAGCCGCGTCTTCTTCTGGGGATAGTTCATCCGGTACCAGATGGACTTGAGGATACTGGCGAAAGGGGTCACGCCGATACCGGCGCCGCAGAGGATCGATACTTCGTACTTGAAGACGTCCTCGGACGCAGAACCAAAAGGCCCGTCGACATACACGCGTGGCAGCACTCTTCGGAGGGCTGGGTCAACGTCGCCATTCTGGTTGTCCACGCTCACGACCTTGGAAGTATCCTTGCCCCCATCTTTCTTTCCAAATTCACAGCCCAGCGCCGTAGCTACTTCACGCGTGAAGTCACCCACTACACGCATATGGATCGATATGTAGTCCTCTTCTGGCGCACTCGTCAATGTAAAAGGGTGGTATTGCCACAGCGAAACCTCGGGACAGCAAAAGAAGATGTACTGTCCTGCTCTTGTCTTCGTATTCTCCTTCTTAATCTGAATCTCGCAGACGTTGCTAGGGTGCTGTATAACCTTAGATATGTACGTTTTGTGACGGCCACGGATTTCGCGGGCAACACGCTCGGCCAGGTAAATGAAGCCACCGTACATCCAGTACTGCCAGAAGACGCCGACGGCGGTAGTACCGATGGATACGCAAAAGGGTGCCGTGTCGGGCTGAATCATACAGAAGGCTCCATGGATAGCCCAGAATACGAAGAAAACGATAAACATGTGGTGCGTGTACCAGAATCGCTCGTAGTTCGCTCGTCGGGGCTTTTCCACCGACGTAAGTACCATCCCCATGAGAGCCACGAGCATGATATAGCCGCTCCAGCCAGGTCCGGAAGCAAAATTGGCAGCTAGGAAACCATAGAACCCAAGGTGGTTCTTGGCCGCGATCTGGGCGAAGTTGTTCCAGTGGGCGATGGTGTGGACCCATGAGAAGAAGACAATAGACCAGGCTGTCGTAATGTGAAAGGTGATATTTTTGTCGAATTGAATAATGCCATTCAGGGGTGTCTGCCTGGCGATCGAGATGAAAGTTCGACAAACAGGAAAGAGAATCAAAGCGACATCGACGTGTAGAACCAAAGCAGCCGACCTAGCTATCATGTACGTGGGCCCAAATGTGTTACGCGCGTTTTGAAGACTATCCTTAACGGAATAATTGACGAATCCAAAGGCGAACACGATGGCATGTAGAAACATGAAGACGAAAACGAAGCTGTGACGGTTGTTAGTGCGGCTGTTCGTGGTGAGGGTGCTCATAGCTTAGACGAACAAACGCCGGTAGCCTTCATTGATCATCCATTTGTCGAATTTTTCCCGTGTAGTCAAGTCCTTCTGCCTTTCCTGTGTCATCTCGCCCGACAGAAGCATTCGCGTTAAGGGTGTCCATCTCGACCGTTCTGACGGCTTCTCGCTATATTGACTGTCATTGAAGTACGCCATTGCTGAAGCTGAGTCTCTGACTCTCCCCGTCGCGGTCGCCGGCCCTAACCGCTCTCTTTGGGCCTCTCCTGGCGTCTTTTTTCAATCAAGTTCAAGTCGCTAGTACTGCTTTCTCTGGTGGTACCAAGCCTCTCCTAAACACGAGAACCCTAAATAATTACTGGTACGCTGTAGTCTCCAGGACGGCGAGTAAAGTATGTATTAATTCAGATCAGAGCCTGCTGAAGTGGTGATAAAACCATGTATAGCGAGAAGTCGGTACTGAATGTGAAGCCGTACGACAATTATCAACCCTGGTGTTCGGATGTGGCGTCCAAATGAATGTCGAGAATGAAAAGAAGGCTACCAATTAGTGCTCTGCACTGGTAATAGAATTAGATGACTGGCCAATCTGAGCCGTGTTGCTGTAGAACGAAATGAATGAAGGGATGATAGAAGAGATAACTAGCTCTCGTGAAAAGACTACGGAGAGTGGTACGTGGAAGAGGGAGGGGGGATCTGGAGATCTCATGCAAACACGGGAGAGAAGTAGGAGGCGTGCAGGATGTAGTCGATCATAGACGAATGCCAAGCGCGAGAAACATCAGGCCATCTTTGTTCCCTTTCTTTCCACTGTGGATCATTATACCTGACATACCTGATAATAAGGCCAACACCAGGAGGCTAGGATGCAGAGAGTGCGTTTTGAAGATGAACTGATGGGATTTGTGAGAACGACTCAGAATAGCTACACAAGACTCGGCAAGAGAATGGGCATGATGGATGATTGTAGCCCATGTAGGAGACCTGGTCCTAGTAACCTGGTAGCAGTGACCTGGGAAGAGAGACAAGGGTACTACAGGGGGTATGGACAATGGGCCGCCCCTCGAAGTACTAGAGACAACAATTACTTCGTATTACACAACAGAATAGAAAACACTCGGCGCCAGGACTGGCTGACGACGGCGGAGGATCTCAGATTCACAGTAGTGGGGGCTCCACTGCCGTTTCGCAGCCGTTCATGATGGGCCTGTGTCTATACCGATACAGCGAATGGGGTAGGTGGTGTACGCAAGGCAGGCCGAGTCGAAACAGAGCTGTCTCGATGGGGTCTTGTGTCGGTTACAGCTCTCTTCGAGACAGGCTTAGGTCGTCCCACTTCGGCCTGCGGGAGCGAGGCTCAAAATGACACGGGAGGCTGCCCAGAGTATGCATAGGCAGTATAAGTCGCAGCAGAGGTCCCACAAAGACTACCGACAGGATCTCAGATGATCGGCCGTCTGTTCACTCTCTCCCATTTGTTCCTCGAACCGCCGGCCTCGTCGCAGGTCTGCAACTACCGGCCAAGCGCCCTCATCTACCGCTAGATGGACGACGAGTACTGTTGTGATGCGTCCCAGCACATATCACGAGTACTACTCTGGCGAATGAAATACTGGTCCGTAGGAAGACGATGGATATGTCTCGCTCGCAAGCCGATGGGGGCTGTTGTGCATGTGAAGGCGCCGAGGCGAATTTGGAGCCCAGTCGTTTTGAACTGGCATCTTAAAATAGGTCAGGGGTTTGGTTATTCACGCTAGCCAATTGGTCCTCTCGTTCGTCTTTCAATGCCGGAGGGACGAGAAACTAGAAGACATCCCTAGAAAGATCATGATAAATGACATATTCATAAAATATGAAAGATCATGTTTTCTCAATTCTCATGCGGCTCCTCGTCTAGCGAGGGCCATGGCAATTTGAACTGGAAGTTATCGTGAATTCATCACGAAGATGGTCGTGAATCATCAGTAGCGAGAAACAACCTAACGAACCATGTTTGAGCGGGTGTCGGGGAGCCCAGGGCGCCTGGGGAGCCCCTGCCTCGTCTGCATTTAGGCTCCGTGATTGGCGAAAGCCCCCTGACTAGCTGGCGGGGTTTCTGTTACAGCATGTTTCGTCAGGGGTTCTTTGATACGCCTTATGCAGGCCAGACAAATGCGAGACTTGGCGCCCCTGCCGAAGCAGTCTTCGCTCAGACGGGTAACCATTACGCATACATACGGAGTACCTATCACTTATAAACCTCAAATACCGCAATCATGTGTATGTACGTAACTCTGGTCCAGGACACGCGCGTCTCATACATTGGTTAGGTATTAAATCTTGTACTTCATATGAAATGAGAATATTGAAAATAACAAGCTCGGGTGCTGTATCTATGAATAAACTCGAAATTGTATATAAATCGTCATAGAAGTTTGCTTTGTAACCTTACCGAAGAATTGCACCAAGTTCCTGGGACTGACTTTCTTCATCATGCACTGTTAGCTCCGTACAAAGATGAATATTATGACAATCATAAGATTCAAGTCCAAACGATTCGCCAAATCATACAGAAATTTCAGTAACAGTATGCGTATATAAAAGCACGACCGCTTACCGACCTAATGCACCGCGTCCGGTCTATCCTCCATTACCGATAGCTTGAAGCATGCTTCGTTTACTTAAACCCTATTGATCTTTGCACTAATAAGGAACGGGGCGGGTTGTCAAGTCACACGGCATTACTTTTAGCTGATAGGAAACTAGAATCTGTGTATTATGCGAGATCATGAGCAAGACCTGTGCGAGTACTGTCATCATGCTTTGCCAACCAAATCTTCTCTCAAGTATGCATTCTGGCTCCTATAACTTTATTATTCGACGGACCGCGCCGACTTGGCACGACCACCGCGTGATACGCTAGGTAGTTGGCCAGGGGAAGCAAAAGGGGTCCCCCATTCGCCCAGTGCCACAATGATGAATAAACGATAACGAACGCCAGCAAATCCACCGAGATTGCCTAGATAGGAGAGAATGTGCGAGCAGCTTCTACGAGCTCTCCCCGATACCCAGCATCCATCACCTACTGCCTCCTACTCCATCTCCTCGCCCGGCACCCGTATGAGGGGGGCGGCATTTTCTCGCTAAGATTGACAAGGCTACTAGAGACGTCGTCCAGGCCGTATCACTATTTCCTATGGACGGCCAGGGGATTTGCTCCTAAATGGCATACTTTCGCGTCCATTCGCGAGCCGTAGCTTCATATCTGGATCGGTCGGTTTTGTAGACGTGCGCAATTTCCGGGACCAGAGGATCATCGGGGTTGGGATCGGTCAGCATGGAGCAGATGGACAGTAAAACTAGAACTCGTCGTCAATACAGGGTGTAGTCTAACTGGAAGAGGGGGTACCTTACCCTTAGAGATGGTCAGAGCGGGGCTCCATTGGTCTCGTAGAATGTCCAGGCAGATGCTGCCGTTAGAGTTGATGTTGGGATGGTAGATACGTGTTGTGAAGTTAACTTTGGGCGGCTTGAAAGGATAGTCTGTCGGGAAATGAATAGCCAAGAAGAAGACACCGCCAGAGTACGGGGAGTCGCCCTATGTCGGAGGTTAGCCGCGGACACAGATTATTTGCTTTCTTGTGGCACTGCACAGTGAAGACCGAAAGCAATGGGGAAGAAATGCTCGCGCAAGTAACGAGCACTGCTGAGGCGGATGAGACTGTAACTTACGGGGCCCATAATAGTTGCTTGCCAGTGGAACTATTACACAGAATTGTCAGCTCTAGCCCATAACCGCGCTCAACCAAGTAAACAAGCTGAGAGAGTATGCGTAGGCAAGATATCAATGTAAGATATCACTATCGAGGGTAGCTCATATGGAATACTTGAGAAGCTGAAGGCATACCAGATCTTCGCCTACGGGACCGGCCGAGCATGATGAGGGTGGGTCACTGTGAAGCGGTAGTGTCAGCGTTGTGTGCAGTTCCCTGTGTCCGTCATGGGGTAGAATAGGCGGATGCAGAACCGTTAACCCGAGCAGTGATGCCCATAGCACGGCAAATGTGTTGATATGATGGTGGGTTAAAGAAGAAAACCCCGCTCCACCAGCGAACTCTGCCTTGCGGGCGCCCCCACCTTGGGCAGCCTGACGATGGGAGAGAGAGCCAAGATAGCGTGGTGATATGAACTTGGATGTAGAGAAAGACATACCGGCCCAGATCTGCGAGTTCCTTGTTGATACGCTTCAGCGCCATTATGGAAGTTGGTTGTTGGTATGAAAAAATGTGTCCGAGTCTCGATGTCTCGCTGAGAACGCAGCAAGAAAGGCCGATAACTTTGATTTATAGGAATGGTTAGCAACAAGATACAGTTCGAGGTGCTCGCGAACGGGAATCGTGTTGAATCAACGATAGTCGAGTAGAGATATCGAGAAGAAGGGAGAAAGGGTTGCAAGGATAGGGATAGCGACCGAGACGTTTCGTGATAGAAAGAGTTGTAACCCAAAGGCCGGCTCGTGCTGGCTGAGGGCTGAGGGGTGTGAAGAGCTGAGGGCTTACAGGATCGTGAGAACGAACGCCAGTCAACGTGGTGACGGTGTATAAACGCGGGATTAGTGGTTAATTTTACGCCTGGTAAAGGTGACGATGAGGGTTTGTCGAGGATGTATGCGTCGAGGACGGAGTCGGAGGCTGTCGTCTAGCTTTGGTGCCGCAGGTACCGGTTGGGATGTTGTAGAGTGTGATATGTGCAAGTGGGTAGTGGGGGGGAGAGAGGGAGAGAAAGTGAGAGACAAAGGCAAACCTGAAAGAGGGCCCCGTTGGTCGGGCTGCACTCCCTATCTGTTATCTATTGGGCCCTGTTCGCCCATTGCCTGCCCAATAGTGACGAAATATGGGCCTATCGCTCTCGCCGGCTCCCTAGTTCCATGCGTTAGGTAGGTACGGGCAGTAGGTACGGGGTACGGGGTGCCTTAGGTACCTACCTAGGTATGTACATCTAAAGGGCATTTCATGATGTAAGCAGGAGGCACTTTTATGGCAAAGTGGCGGAGCACATGTGTTGCAGGTAAGTACCCGACATGTACCTGCCTAGGAAACCTTTCCGAAGGTTGTGCCTGAGTTTTAACATACCTATTGTGATTCAGGCACTAATTATTGAATTAAGTTTATATAATGTCTTATTGTTTCTCTTTCATTCTTACCCTATTTATCAAAGTTAGCACTGAAGTACGACTAGCAGTGGAGCAAGCTTCGGCATCTTGATGACTCAAGGTACACCGACTAATCATGTTGGGGCTTCTTGCCACCCTGCAACAAACAGGTAGACTTAATACAACGAAACTTTTTTTTGTCACAACGTTGATTTATATTTTAGTCGTTTATTTAATGGATTTAGTTTGCTAGATGAAAATCTCCTGAACACCTCTCTTCCTTGGTTGGTACAACGCTTCAGCGGCGATGGGTATGACAAGCACACACGCTGAGGAGGCAGGGCCAGTACACGCCTTTTGGCGGATAAGAGGGATCATACCCATGGCCCTCGAATGATTATAGGCAGCCATATGGGCTACTTAAAGTATTGTATCGTTTGGATATATGCATAGATACTTACCAGTAGATAGAGGGTAGGTTGTATGTACCCTAGTTTTGCGGTCGCGCCGAAGGTATCACCGTATGGTTGGCAGCGGGGGGACCGAGCTAGCTCTGCTAAACATGTCATGATGCTTTATGAACTTTTAAATAAACATAAAGGCTTCCACATACACATGGACTGATGTTCGTAGAATTCCTCATGTAAAGGCTTGAATGTCGGTTATGGCGCGTCCGAGGATGAGACCTAGAGACAGTTAGCTGGTCAAAACGTTCCCCGGTTTTGAAATAACGTAGACGTACTGTGAATATCGCTCTGGCCCTCGTACGTTTGAGTCACGAACAGATTGGCCACATGCCGGCTGATGCCGTACTCGTCGCTGACAGCGTTACCGCCAAATATCTCCTGTAAGACGCGAGCATTGTGCAAGGCCCGATCGCAGTTCTGCCTCTTCACCATACTGATCATTTCGGGCGTGGCCTTCCCCTCATCCTTCAGGCGACCAACCTGAATGGCGGCTAGGGTACCGTACGCAGCATCCGTGGCAGCGTCTGCCAGCTTCTTCTGCACCAGCTGGTACTTAGCCAGGGGGTTCTTGAACTGCCGACGCTCGAGAGCGTAGGTCCTAGCGCGTGCGAGACAGTCTTCCAGTGCGCCCATGACACCTAGAGCAATGCCATACCGGGCACTGTTAAGGCACGAAAAGGGGCCACGCAGGCCCTCTACGTCGGGGAACATATTTTTAGCGGGAACGGGGCAGTCGCTGAGCTGGATCATGCCCGTGATACTAGCCCGTAGTCCGCTCTTATTCTTGATAGGGGGCGTCTCTAGGGATCCTGCCGGGCAGTCTTTGCGCTCGATCAGAAAACCGCGGATCTTGCCCGTCTCAGACTGCTTCGCCCAGACCATCAGCACGTCGGCGATAGGGGAGTTGGTGATCCAGGTCTTGGCGCCGTTAAGAACGAAGTACCCTTTCCGCGTGGGGTGTATCTTTGCTGTGGTCTCCATGGACCCCGGGTCGCTGCCGTGGTTCGGCTCTGTCAGGCCAAAGGCACCGAGAAGCTTGCCCTTGGCCATGGGCCCGAGGAATCTCTGCCTCTGCTCTTCGGTACCAAACTCGTGGATGCCGCCCATGACCAGCGACGACTGCACCGACATGCTAGACCGGTAGCCGCTGTCCACGCGCTCGACGGCGCGTGTGATCAGGCCAGCCGCCACGGTGGATACGTTAGCGCAGCCGTATCCCTGCAGGTTGGCGCCTAGAAGCCCCAATTCGCCCATCTCAGACAGGATGGCGCGATCATACTTCTCATCACGGTACGCTTCTGTGATGTCTAGTCAGCTGGCCACCGTTTTCCTTTCCTGCAATACACATGGGAAAACTTACCTAGGACCCGCGGCAGCAATCGCTCTTGGCAATACCGCTCCGCCATCTCGGCGATGGCCTTTTCTTCGTACGTGAGAAGATTGTTGCTCGCCAAGGGATCCTGCCAATCGAAGACGGGCCGGGACGTGGCAGAGGCATAGTTTCTTGACAACTGTGCGCATTGTTGTTGCTGGAGCTGCAACCGGGCTGTCCGCACTAGACTGCCACCCCGAAGACGCGGTACCACAGATCGAAACATGATTGTCGCGTGAAATGATACAGTTGATGAGATGGAGGCGGATCACCTGAAATGTAAATGGTAAGGAAATAGGGGGAGGAAACAAGCGACAACGGAGGGAGACCAGAAAGCCGAGGCGTTCGCGGGCAATGTCGCGGTAGTCAATGCCGGATGGGGCCGATGCGATGCGCGAGGGCGCAGATCTTCCTAGGTCATCTGGGTGTAGAGATCTTTCTCGGGTATAATTCTAGGGTAGCCTGAAAATGGAAATACCTATCCCATAGAGCTCAGGTTTTTTCGTTACGAGGACTTCCATTTCAGGCTAGTGTGAAATATGAATAAAGATTTCTTCATGCCGGGTACACCTCCTTTCTTTCTCCACACGGGCCGGGCATCGGAGGGCCGGGTGAGCCGAACTTACACTTACTCAGCTGTTTCTATAAGTCAGGTAAGTCATTATTATTGTCTCTTCCAGCGCTCAACACGCAGTTTGAACGTGATCTACAGAGCTAGGAATTCTGGCTCGGGCCGAGGCAAGAACATTTCTTAACCAAGAGAGTAATTAGAGACATAGTTATGCATGCCTACAAGATTACGTCTACGGTCTTTCTAGCCCACAGCCTGACTAGCCAGCTTCTTGGTCCAAATAAGGAGCGCCTGTGAGAAGGAAGGCGGCATGAAGAGCGGGAAAGCCGCTAGACGCCCAAGTGGTTTCTAGCTGTATCAGAGAAGGAGTAAGAAGCGGTTGGCCGTCCAGGGCAGCCGCGTCCGAATCATTGCAGTAGGTAATAGTGACCAATACCTCCTAGATCCATGGTTCATTTGATAGACGTCTGCCATTCAATGTCTTCGTGTCATACTCAACTCCGGAATATCTACCCCTCTCGCTGTGTGCGCCTTATCACCGCCTCGGACCTCCTCGTGACATCCGCCACATGGCTCGACCGTATTAGTCCTAGATTCCAACTCCCCTTCATCGTTATGTTTCATATCCATAAATGCAAAATCATTATCGCTGCCGTCTCTTATCGAGCCCGTCATTCTTGGGCCCGGTTTGTCCAGTCTTGCAACACCAGCATTGCTAAGCTAAATTGCACCTCGACCGAGGGGTCGTAAGGCCGCCCAGATGGACCTCTTCGGCCAAGACCCCACCGTGGCACGATTTAAGATGGCCGGGAGCAATAGCAGCGGCTTCAGGCCAAACGTCGATCGCCATCGTACCGCCAGTGCTAGGTTATCGTCCATCAGTGAACACCAGAAAGAGAACACACCCACGTCCGAGGACGATGGTGTTTCCATGCCGGCTCAGGCTGTGCGCGCCAAAACCCCGTCCCTGGAGCCTGTTCGTGGGCCGCACTCCCATCACCATGCCCGAGGCAAGTCCCAGAGCTCTGCAGGCAGCTCCGACATCAGCCCCTTGCAACTGGATGTCGAACGAAATGAGGGCCCCTGGCCGCAAGCAACTCGCCATCCTCTCGCTTCATCAACATGGCGGCGTGCTCCGTTGTTTGAATCTAAGGCGCCGACTTCTCAGCAGGAGGCACTAGGCGCGAGGCCGTCGAGACCAGGCCAGCACGAGGTTGTCGAGGTGCAATGGCGGATCGTTCGGTGGACAAATGCTCAACAAGAGAGTGGGTACATCAGACACAGCCGCACTCTGTCGTACACCGGCTTCGATGGTCCTAGAAGTTCGATAGGCAGAATTTCGCCGGTTCATCTCCCATCCACCACCCCGAGCCCTCCCTTCAGCTCATTTTCGCTTCGTAATTGTCTGTCTCACGAATCGCGCAGGCTGGAATCAGACGCACTGGGCCGTATTGACTAGGAGAAGAGCTGGCCCAAGCAGAAACCTCGAAAGGGACACGATGTGTCCGAAAGTACCGATCCTGACTCTTCAACTCCTAAGCGCTCTTTAGACTCTCCCACTGAGGCGGCGGAAAATAAGAAGACCAAGATACGGTCTCGGGAACCTGAAAGGAAGGGGAATCAACCCCAGTCCCATAACGTTCAAAATGGCGTTTTCAATTCTTGTCCTGAATTTTATCAACGATCGCCTCCCACAATCCAGCCCTTCGTATCTGAACAAATAGTATGCCTAAAAATAAAGTAGCTACAGAATGAGACTAATTTCCTACCAGCAAAATAACGATTTTAGCCTCGGGCTACCAAGCCACACGCAGTCCAATATTCCAAGTAGCCGTCGTCAGCATCGCTATATATCGGAAAGGGTCCTGAGACGATTCCGATATATACGCGACAAGCTTTATCGTGGTAGATCTTCGTCGATGTATTCGATCAGGCCAGAATTTCCGCCTCCACCAGACGGCAAAGAACGGCGGTATCAATCCCGCAACTCGAATGAAATTTGGCCTTCGTCCGGCGAAGAGTCTCCAATTTTCAATACCCCAGAGCCTACCATATCACCCGCGCCACCAGGAGGGCGTCACGCCGATCTGTTAGCTGCCTCTGGGTTGATGATGGCCACAGCGGAACTCGACAGACTTACTGGATCTACTGGCAATACTGGCAATACTCCAAGACCATCGACCGCAGCAAGCCCAGAATTATCGAGAACCCCCGCCCCACCAAGTCTAGAACTACCGCACAATATGATGGCCACCGACAACTTCCGAAGTGCGAATGGACTGTTGAATCCTGACGCAGCACCTCCTGCCTTTTCTGATACCTCATCTTCACTTTACCCACCTACTGGACTAACGAGTCCGATATCTAGGTCACCCAAGAGGTCAGGGCGAAATATTAGAAGGCAACACAGCCGTTTATCAGAAGTCACGACTCCAGAGGAGACTGATACTGCTACGCAATTCGACTTTGGTGATGCGACTGCGCTTCATGTCTCATATCCTATCGACCGACCTCTTCAAGATGGCCAAGCTGAGCGCGGTATGGGCTTATGGGTTCCGCCACGATCCATCAGTCGACTATCATCGTCAGATAGCCAGGCAAATGATGACTATACACTTGCTCCTATGTTTGCACCAATGCGGCCCAAATCCCCGGGCACCACTGGGGGCCCGGGTATTATCCTATCGCAACCGATGATCTCAAGAAACCAGAGCCCTGAACAACTACACGATGAAAGCAACGCCAAACTATCCACTCCTAATCACATGGGAGAAAAGTCTGTGTTCGTTCCGGCTTCAACGGCGCCTCTCGGCTTGGACAAAATTGTGCCGGGGAAAAACGGGTCTATGTCGTGTCATCTCGACACGTGGTCTGAAGACCAGGGCGAACCCGGGGACTCGGAGCCATTCTGCCCCCCAAATTGTCTAAACTTGGGGCAGCGCGGTCGCGGCTTCGAACCTTGAACGATTCTTTGATACGCGGTAGAATCATATGCTACGACACCGAAATAATGCAGACTACGTCGGGAAGCCGCCCGCGTGTAAAATGGATGAGGGCGAAACGAGGCTATAGCTTGTAGTGTTTGGAGAATGATGGGAGTTTTAGACGGACAGACAGATTGACTTTTTCTTGTATCGCACTAGATAATTAGCATTAATATTAATGTCAATACAATAAGGTCTCAAAGATACCCCTGTTCATCCTACGTCCACTTTCTGCGGTGGGAAAAAACTAAGTCGTTCACTACGCCTATGGTGAATGTCTAGCAGGAGTCCTGATCATTAGCCCCAATGCCCATCAGAGCTACGCCGGGGCACTGCGTGCCGAAAGGGCCCACGTTTCCGGTCGCCTTCCAGTCGTAGTCGTTGTCGTCGGGCGTGTAGTAGAACTTCCAAGCGGTCACGGTGCCGGCGCAGCACGAGCGCAACTTGCTAAGCAGCCCTCTGCCGTACGCGCCAAGCTTGTCGTCGCGGAACCCGCGGCCGTGGATCTCGTACGAGTCCCACAAGGCGTGGTCCTTGAGACGGCAGGTTGCTCTTACTAAGATAGAGGAAGAGGGGTTAGTTAGTTTGTTTAGTTGTTGAGGAGGAGTTAAGACTAAGGGGCGAGAAGAAGGATGTAAAATAGAGAAAAATGTGGGAAATAAAAAAAGGGAAAAAAAAAGAAAGAAAAAAACACACGTACCCCAGCTCTGCAAAACGACCTCCAATCTATCGGGCGCCAAAGCGACGCCGTCGAAGCCGAACAGCGGATCCTGCATCTCGGCGGGCAGAGGCGCGCGCGTGGCGCAGTCGACGCGCACGAAGACGGTCTTCCCGAACTTCGTAGGATCATCTCCGCGGCCGCCGTACAGCGTTTCCGTGCAGTAGCTCCGCGTGGCTGCCGGCTCCAGGCATGTCGGCGGGCCGCCGGGGTATTCGGGGTCGTGCTCGTGCCGGGTTGCTTCTGTTAGGGAACCGCTGGGAAATGGGGGTTGTTAGTTTTTGATTGATTGTTTGTTTTTGGTATGGTTTATGGGTGGGGATAGGAAAAGGGGCAAACCGGATGAGACGGAATAAAGAGGGGGAGGAAGAGGGAGAAGAAGAGGGAGAGAAGAGAAGAGAGGAGGGAAACATACCAAACAGATCTCTTCGTCCCGATCCACGTGAAATACCCGCACTCGCCCTGGCCGAGCGTGATTTGGCCCGGACCGGCCACGACTGTCTTCATGCCGGTGGTGTTGTCGAAACCAGCGGAGACACCTTCTTCGAGGGCCTGGGCCTCCGTCGGGGTACCGCTCCACTCGTTGTTGACGTTGAGAATGATGCGGTCGGAGATGGAGCACAAGCGCGGGCCGCGGCAGTACGAGTCCGCGATGGGGATTTCTTGGGTCGGGAGGAATGTCGTTTCTGGGAGAGGTGTTAGTTTTCTCGTCCCACGAAAAAAAACAACAAAAAAAACCAAAACCAAAAACAGCGAGTATGGCAATGCTTATAAGCATGCGATAAAAATATGAAGGGGAAAGTAGGGCTTGATATCAAGTATAAGCAGAAACGGAGGTGACGATATGTAAGAAAAATGAAAATCCAATCCCAACTTACGAACTTGGCAGAAAAACGCACAAGTCGTGTCATCCTTCTGCGGCGCATTTGTCCAATCACAATCGCCGTTGGGGAGGAACTGGTTGACGGCCGGACAGTCTTTCTCGAAGTAGTCCTTGTTGAGCTCGAACCTGACAGCATCATCCAAATCATTGCACACATCCGGCTTTTCGGCGGTTTCATGGATAGACACAGACGCGTTGCTGCTGCCGTTGTTATTCGAGACTGTGGCGTTAGGTTGGCTAGCACGGGGCAGATTTGACAAGGACGCTGCTAAGAGCGCCAGGAACGCCCAGGGGAGGGTGAATTGAAGACTCTTCATCGCGATGGTAGCTTTTGTCTGCTGGGTAGATATAGTAGGTGCGTCACGGCCGTGATGAAAAAACAAAACAATAAAAAACGAAAGCGTGAACCGGCTGGTGCGAGGACAGACCGCTTATAAAAAGAACAGCGCCTATGACTGAGTTAGGAAGAAGAACTTTTGCAAGAAAAGAGTATTGGGCAACTACGCACGTGCATTACGCACTTAAGACGGGCATCCCCATGGGGATATGGTCCCGTTGACGGAAGCGAAGGTGCGGAAATCGTGAATGCTCCCTTTCCCTGTGTGATGCCATTGTGCCGCTGATTGGCTCGCCACGAGGCTGGTTCGATTGCTCGGTAAGAACAACTGCATTAAATCTGGGGTGCGTTATGTACGTATGTACTATCTGACTGGACTTAACCAGAATTTTCCCAGTTGCCGATTACTATTTGAATTAATAAAAACTTCCTTTTCCCCGGTCTTCGCGAAAAGTGAGTCTACTTGAGAACAACGGAGTGATGAGATGAGACTCATGCCGTACTGGTGAAAGTATCACAATTATAGCCTATCGTAAGTGGAGTGTAGCAATAAACAAATGCTTCGCGTTTGTTATGATTGTGATTCGGTGTAATATCAGGAATCACGCCGGCTGGGTCGATCTTGTGTAATGTTTGTGTTACTGTACTGGAAGATTCTGGGGTAATATCGGCGGTTTGCGGGGCGTGAATATAAGGCGAGCCTTTACGCCTTTGCAAAGTGGAACTTTGTGTTTCCAATGGCTCCTAGCTAGCCTTTGATGTTCTCCTTATAGTCTTAGTATTTTGAGTTATAATAGACCTACATCTACAGAAGTGAGGAGCTGATATGAGTATGGGGTTTAGAGCCTATGGCTTTAAGATGACGCATCCTGCTTTCCGGCACCGAGAGTCGACCGACTATGTATGTCTGAGAAATTCGCTTAGGCGGCCTATCTTGAGAAGGTACGAGTGCTGGTCTGGTAAATGTCCTCGGCTTAACACGGCTCTCAAAACCAGAAATATCCATCAGGCAAGCCAGAATGGTGATTTAGCAGCGGCTTCCATTGTAGGAGTCGCTGGCTGTATTATATAGATCTTAGATTGTAGCGGTAGAAGTCCAAAATAGCGGCTCTATGCCGTATCGTCACACATGCCCACAACGCCGTGCAATGCAAGATCCTAACCTAGATGTTCACCGTAACCCCAATAATCATGACCGAGGAAGAGCAGGCGTGAAAAACAAGGGCCTATTTATCGGGATTGGCTGGCAGGCCGACCATCTCGTAATCACCTGCGCCATCCCGGCCTCTGCCCCTGCCCCGCCCCCTGGAGAAGCCCATCTCTTCGTCGCCAGGATTACTGCTATCGACCCCGTCTTCTAATGACCCGTTGTTGTTTTCGCCGTTGCCCGTACCTCGCCCCGTACCTCCGAACTTCATGGGCCGTAGTTCTCTCCACCGGCAACCGTAGGTCCCTCCTGCCACCGTGATGGCACCGGACACTAACATGGTGATCCACCAGGCTAGGTTGCGTGGTATAAACCCGGTGTATAGAGAGACGACGAGAAGATGTATGATGTGGAGAGTAAGGCAGAAATCGAGGATCAGCTTTGACCGGGATACTAGGACAACTAATGCGACAACTCTGTTTCGACGCGTCTAGTTAGCAGCAGCCCTATCTATCGTACCAGGTCGCCAGTGCCCATTGCGAGAGAAAAGAAAATGAAGGAGAGAGAAGGCAAGGGAAGAACTAGCACTTACACGGCACCGGCGCAACAGAGCCACACAAAGCCAATCAACCAGCCTTGAGTGTTGTCGCCGCGCAGACTTGCCCAACCAAAGACGAAGTCGAGACTGAACTGCAGGCCCATGACCAGCGAGGTGAAGAGCATCAGCACCAGCGCGACGGCGTAGTAGATGCCCTGGATGGCCGCGATCTGGCCGAGGATGCGCAGAGGCGGCAGTTCGGCCATCGCGCCCGCCCGGGGTGGCCGTCTGCGTCTCGCCATTACGGTCTATGAACGAGTAGATAGCCGTAGAGGCGGGAAATAATGAGATTAAATCGATGGAATGTATGGATTCGAACGAGGGAGTGAGCGCGTGTTGGACGGATGAGATCGTCTTCGCTGCTATGAAGTGGTCATGTTCGGACGCTGGTGAGATTTCCGGTTCCTCGGAGGCGATCGGATAGAATTCGACAGGATAGATAGTATATACTTGTATGTGGTGAGTGTAGAAGTTGTTGGCTAGAGAAGTAAATTAATTGATGTCGATAGTACGCAGTAGTTCAGATACCACATGATTTCAATCAGTTAGGCACAGAAAGGAGTCGCAGGCGGGAGCTCGATTCTCGGGACTGGTCTAACCCAGTTAGGATTAGACCAGCGAACGATAGCCACATGGCATTGGCAGCTGGGCAGCGAGGAGCCAATAGCTTAAGTCGGCTTTACTGCATATTATTCTTGTAAGGGGTAGAGGCTCCAGCAGACCCGACAGGTCTCTGCCCAGATTTCATCATCGACGAGCTCTCCAACAATTCCTATCGATAAGCACCATAGTTGCTCAACCTCGAAGCTTCATCAACCTCGATTGGCTGCGGCTCCGCGCCTTCATTCCTCCACGATTACGAAATTGGTTTATTCTAGCACAAGACGAGTCGAATAATCTACACCAACCCATTGACCTATCCTGTAGCGCAAGCCATGGGGTTCTTCGGCTTATTCTCGTCGCCAGACGACAAGCGCAAAGAAGAAGTGCGCACGGGAGCTCGCGCACCCGACCGGAGCGAGCGGCGGCAGTGCTGGGACGCGCGCGACAACTTCTACAAGTGTCTGGACAAGCACGACGTCATCGATTCGCTGGGCGATGAGGGCAAGAAGACGGCCGACAAGCACTGCGCGCAAGAAGACAAAGCTTTCCAGGATAACTGCGCGAGCGCTTGGGTGAGCTTCTCTTCCCCCTCTTCTTTTTGCATGGGCAAGCACGGATTTCTAATACAAGAGGTATGAATAGGTCACGTATTTCAAAAAGTCCCGCGTTGCCGAGTACCAGAAGAAGAAGACGCTCGAGCGCCTGCAGAAGGAGGGAGCCAATAAAGTGCCCATGCAGCGTCCGGGCGAAATCGCAACCGCCGGCAGCGGCTCGGAGGGCTCAATAGCTCGGTGACATGCTCTCGGTTGGCGCATGCTTCGTTACGAAATTTCTCGTTATAGTAAATAGCGACGTGTGGGGGGCTATCGTGCGGTATATAACTGCCATCTCGGCGTCGAGGAAGGATGTGACGATTGTACTATATCCTGTAGGTATATGATTGTGGTGGCTTCCCGTGTTTAAAGGCGTTTTGGCCCGGTAAGATTAAATTATATGCATGAACCACTTCTCTAATCTCTCTATCAGAACAGTAGGATCCGGAAAATAGGACACCTCCTGCTACTCCCCGCATATTCTATGTGTATATTATATTTCGAAGTATCCTCTCCGCTCTAACTACTCGCACTTTGGCCGTCGTGAGTCACCCCAGCAAGAACGGCAGTATCATCGAGACAATTCATGAGAAATCCATCATTCTTCGGACCGGAACTAGCCGTGCTTGTACACGGTGGTTCTTGCCGGCGATTTGGCCTTGGGAACCAACCGGGCTTGGGAGTCGTCATAGTATATGTCCCTTTGACACAAGAAACTTCAATCGTATGATCCAAACCAACTATACTAAGATCCCACCATTTTCATTATTGCAATTTGGCTCTTTTACCGCGTTTATGCAGCTCTTTTCTACCGGGTCTTCATGGTAATATGATAAAATCATAGATATCAATTATAATCTCTTGATATCTGATTAGACCCCAATTGTTCATAGTAGTTACTTGACGGTTTCCCGTTTGTTATGTCAAAATTACAAAATCTGCGAGGTGCTATGGGATAATTATATGCGTCATCAAACTTAATTCAATCTGTCTTGGGAGCATTTGCTTAAGTACTGCGAACCCCTGCGTTGATGATTCGTTCACACTCATCATCATTATTTCGGCAGTTCCGTTTCAAAAAAAACATCAAGGGAAACTCGGACTTTAATGAATCCCGCCTTCACGTGTACCTGGAATCTTGGCATAAGCTCGTCAGCACACTAAGTCGACGCGGAAATGATAGTGTAGGACCCTTGTTAACGCGGCTAGAGAATAACGTAAGCCGTTGAAGAAGCCCTGGAATGGGGACAGGACAATAATTATCAAATTGTGTTTTGTGTCTTTTCTAGATTCCATTGCTTGTATATCGGCATTGTGAAGAACACTTTGGAAGAATGCACGTGAATGCAGGTAGATTCCAGGACCGCAGAATAGCTGTATCTGGGCCAATGATTTGCGATGGATTCTCCAGACTTAAATCCGGACCCTGTTCTCCTTTAATACGAAGTACAGTGCCAGCTCACAGTAAGTATTAAAATGGCTCCCCTGCTGTGGATGCCAACCTAGGTCAACGCGGTCCAGGTACGATTTTCGTATTTGCTACTCCGTATGCACAATATGACTTGTCTGCGTATGAATGTCTCATCTTTCTTTGTTTCTTATGTCTCATTGAGACTGCGTGTCATGTTCATGCAAGTCGTGTGATACTAAGACTAAATTCGAAGTAGAACTGTTCAGGAGATCAATCATGAGTTGGTCAGAATATGGAATGTCTATTCGTCTGGAAGATCCGCCGGCTCGAATGCGCGGCAACCGTCTGCATTGGAAGATCCGTATAACAGGGCAGCGCGGCTTGCGCAATCGATCTTGGCATGCATTCTGATTGTACAGTGTACGACCTACCTATTTGGTGAGCTCCGGTGTATGACAAGACAGTGCAGATACGGCTTGGGCTCTCGCGGTAATGGATGATTATTACACATACGGAGTACATACCTTCACATTCATGGACAAGTAAACCACATTTTGTAAGAGAAATGCCAAAGAAAATAAATCCAGGATTAAGGAGAGGCATGAATAGAGACTGATATGAATACGTCTCAACGAAGATTGAGATAGGTATTGGATATACTACACTACGTACGGAAGGAGGTTAGTCCTAGCTGGCAGCGATAAGAGTAATTGTTTCCTAAACTCGATTGTAGTTCACAATCATGTTAAAGGTTAAGGTTACCTGGAAACAATATGTAAATTGCTTGGATATTACCGACTTGGATTTGTGCGAATATACTGTCAATCTGCGAAGAAGATAGGGTGGCTTTGGCTTGTGCTTGCACTCAACTTCTGTCAACGGCTCTCTGCGTTCAAGTTGTAATTTCGATTTGAACAATACGAGACCCACTTCGGCAGCAGCGATGCACAGGTGCTGGCTGGTAATAGAGGAAGGCGTTGGAGAGCCGCGGGATTGCATGCCCCGGGTCTCTCTAATTATTGGCTTAGGTACTGTACATACCAGCTACGAGCACTATGGCGCTGCAAGCTCCCTAGCTACACAGGTCGTACTTATGCACCACAGGCCAAGGCCACCGCCAGACCCAGCCTGAAGCCCCAGAAGCCCAGCTGGACCCACCTACACCCAGCCATGCCATGCCATGCCAACTTGCATGCTGCACATCGAACGACCCGTGCAAGCGAGAGCTGTTTCCTTTCGCTCAACTTCCACATCCACATCCACGAGTGCACCGGCCTCCCCCTATCCACGCCATCGCGTTTGCCAGCACTCCCCATCCGGTCACCACACTCCTAACCTGCCAGCGAACTGGTGGGCATTTACCGAATCAATACAACTACGAGATAGTCTAGGAGAACACGGCCAAACCGACCGAAACAAACACGACTGGGCGAGATCAAATGATTGCAGACTACGCAGCACTCACGATCGAGCGGCTGCATTAGTCTCAGGGATCCCTCTCATGCAGTGCCAGCCAGGCTGAGATTGATATCTCTGCAGCGGATTAGAGTCTGTCTGTCGACGTGGATTCGGCACCGCCGCAGCGCCGGTGCTGATTCGCGATACCGAGCCTGCTGTCGGCCGTATCGTGATATCTTCCCGATTCTTGTCGGATCTTGGCCTCCCTCGCTTACAACCTACCATCGGCTCGGTGCATCCTCGCCGCTCTGCCTTCCTCGCTCCGTCGGGCAGGGGTGACGAGAAGAGACGAAGCAAGACGAGACGAGACGCTAGAAAGCCCCCGTTGCTAGGGGCAGCTGTGTGTCGACGATGCCCTCCTTTGTGAACGACGAGAACTCGCCCATCTATGCCCCCGGTGCCGGCATCGTCCGCCTCGATCACCGCTCGGGTCCCGATCATCTCGCCACGAAGCTAGGGAACGGCCACGACCGTATCATCTCGAAGTCGCTGCCCACGCCAATTGACCACTGCCGCGACACCCTCGATGATAACGCCTCGACGCTGTCGACTCAGAGCTCTGACCTGCCGCCGCGGATAAACGGGGACGCTCCCACGTCGAATATGGCCTCGCTGCCCAATGCCAATGGTAGTGTCAGGCCGAGTCAGCTGCCGAACGGCCTCGGCTCTACGCATGCAGCTGCAGAGTCTCACACCAGTCCCCCCGCGAAGCTACTGGATTCACGCGCCCCTGTACCTGTGGCCCCTGCGGCGAACGCGAACTGGTCTGCCGCCGCACGACCCAATGGTCCCTCTCGCCAAGACACGTCTGAATCATACCCTCGACAGAGCTCCCTCGAGTCGTCTAATAGGCCATCCATGCAGCACTCGCTCTCGGACTCGAATAGAAGATCGCTGACCAACGGCGATGGCTCGCTCTTGGAACGCACCTACACGGCCTCGGTGAAGCGTCCTTCGTTGGAGACGGCACACGGCATCTACGGCCAGACCAATCCCTCCGCATCGACGGCATCGGCCTTGGCGCCCGAGCTACAGCGTTTCTCATCACCTGCTAGCTTCCCATCTCCGCCCAACTCATCCGCGCCTGCACTCCATTCGACTACGGCTGCTGGTGCCAGGCAACGGCACACCTTAGAAGTACCAAAATCGCAGATTGGGAGAGGTTCGAGGGACGGAAACGATACAGCATACGCAAGCGGCCGATTTTCTCCTGCTCCGACCCCAGGACCTGCGCTTAGGAGGGGCTCCCTGAGTCTGGGAAGACGAAATACCCGTGTTCTGCCAGCGGATTTACATCGTGACCCGATCGTGCCGGATGATGACGCGCTTCGGTGGACCGAAGCAGTTCGCCAGAAACGTGCGAAAAACAAGAGGCGGGGAATTGACGACGACGACGACCGGGTGTTGGTAGGAACCAAGGTTGATGAGAGCCATGCCAACTATACCACTGCCTACAACATGTTAACCGGTATCCGTGTTTCCGTCTCTCGTACCAACGCCAAGCTGGACCGACCGTTGACTCAAGAGGACTTCGAGGCTAAGCAGAAATCGACGTTTGATATGTAGGTTATCTCTACTCTTCCACAGAAAGCAATTCGCTTTCTTGGCTTTACTAACATCGGATAGTGCGGGAAATGAGCTGGTGCCCTCTGCCAAATATGACTTCAAATTCAAGGATTATGCGCCCTGGGTGTTCCGACATCTTCGTGCTCTCTTTAGGCTGGACCCGGCCGATTATCTGGTGTCGCTCACCCGCAAGTATATTCTATCCGAGCTTGGCTCTCCCGGGAAGAGCGGTAGCTTCTTTTACTTCTCGCGAGACTACAAGTACATCATTAAGACCATTCATCACGCTGAGCACAAGTTTATGCGCAAGATCTTGAAGGACTACTACAACCATGTCGTAGACAATCCCAACACTCTCTTATCCCAGTTCTACGGGCTTCATCGAGTCAAGATGCCGTACGGCAAAAAGATACACTTCGTCGTCATGAACAACCTCTTCCCACCTCACCGCGACATTCACACCACCTTCGATCTTAAAGGGTCGACTATCGGGCGACTTTACAGAGAGGAGGATCTGGAGAACAACCCTCGAGCGACACTGAAAGATCTGAATTGGCTGCGACGGAAACGTCACCTCGAGCTAGGCCTCCAGAAGCGACAGCTATTTTTGCAACAACTCCGAAACGATGTGAAACTTCTACAGAAGCTCAAAATTATGGACTATTCCCTCTTGATTGGTATCCATGATCTACAGAAGGGCAATGGCGAGAACCTGCGGGATAAGACCCTGCAAGTTTTCAGCCCCGGTGGTGCAGAGCAGACGGAGGAAGGTCCTGATCCTAGTCAAGTGCTGATGAGAACGCCGTCTAAGCTAGAGAGTGCACGCAAAGCTAGGGAATTGCGGCAAATGGTGAAGGCAGAGCGGCCGGTGCCCTTACGTCAGACTAGCGACAGGTTGGCAGACGAACTAACCGAGGGTCACATCCGAGGGGGCCTCTTCTACAACGACGACGGCGGCTTACGAGCCACGCATGAAGATAATGCTCCTGGCGAAGAAGTTTACTATCTGGGTGTGATCGATTGCTTAACTCATGTAAGTCCCCTTCCCTTGCAAATGATTATTTAATCCGTCCGCAGTATACTAATTCTAGACCCTAGTATGGCATGATCAAGAAGATCGAACACTTCTGGAAGGGTCTGTCAAACGACCGCACACAAATTTCGGCTCTGCCACCAGAAGAATATGGCGACCGGTTTATGAAGTTCATGTCGGGAATCACCATGTCGCCGGAAGAAGCTGCGCGAGATGAGCAGGAGCGAGCGGCCGCTGCCGCCGTCTCCGTACCTACAATGGATGGCGAGGGCGCCCCGCCTATGCCCACGTATTTGCCTCCCGCGCCGCCAGAGATGAAGAGTACATCATCGCCAGAGCCCAATCCGACGGTCGAAACCGCTGCTAGAAAGGCCATGAGGAAGGAGAAAGATATAGCGAAGGAAGATGAGGTCCCAGACAGGAAGATAACGACATCTAGTGCGCCGCCTGCTGGAAGGGCAAATTCTCATACCATTTTGCCCGTAGTCGAAGAATCCGCAGAATCTGCATCGCTAGGCGGGCGGAGCCGGGGCGAGAGCACAACCACCGAGCATAGACCACACACGCCCTCGCCGAGAGAGAGGCAAGACGGGTTCACCGATCTGGGGCCACACGGCATTGGTGGGATGGGCCCTCCAACACCACCGAAAACAAGTTATCTAGAACCCTCGAAGGCTCGTGTCAGTCGTGACGATCTGGATAAGGCCCTGCCTCCCCTTCCGACATGAGAGAACTTCGCGGACACATTCCGTACTTCAATTTATCGATGAAAAAAGGAGAGAATCAGTGGATGCAAGGGACCTAAGAGTGGAGCCCATTTGTTATATCCATGTAGAGTGGCGGCCCGTAGGCCGTATGGCATTTCTGGCCCGCATGGAATTGGACGCGAGTCACGTTTGGTTTTTTTTTTTCGGTATTACAATCATAGAATCAGGGGATACCGGCATGCATTATTCAAAGAAAGAACATCACCTCAACCAAAGCAGCTGTGCGCAGCTGTTTCCTACTACCTATTGCCTACAAATACAGAGAGTTACGTGTCGCATGCAAGCAAGAGCCTGGGTGGTTATTCGTCTTTCAAAACTGGAGTGGAAAAAAACAAGAACTTAGGCATGCATGCTATGTATGCGCAGTACATGGGGAGAGACGACGATGGCTCTGTCTCATCTCGTCTGACCAACTCACCCATGAAGCGCACTGGCACTCGAAAGTTCTTGCTTTTTCTTCCTTATTTTCTTTTTTCTTTACCATCCCTTTTGTTCTTGTTGTCGCTGTGGGAGTAGTTGTTGCTGTTTGCTTTGCATCTTCCTCTTTTCAAGCATGTATGTTAATCAGAGACCAAAACCAAACCGAGCAGCCGAACCATACCAAAAGACATGATACCACTGCTATAGCTAAATTTAACGCAATTGCACATTATATATCTTTCACCAGATCCAAATTTGATTAAAAGGGGGTGACTGGGTGTCACGGATCATATACCGTTAATTCCTCTACGGATTAACGGCGTCGTTTTTTTCCGTCACACTTGATAGCTCTTGAATATTGTACCAGCCCTTTCCGGATTAAGTAGACTGTAGATTGATGGTGAGGTTCATGTTCGAAATGTCACAATTGCTCGATATGAAAAACTGGTGCTAAAGAACTAGCCTGCAAAGCTATCAGAGTGCCATTTCGAACTCTCGAATTGTTATTCACCAATGACTTCATTATCATACTTAACGGCCTAACTAACGAAAGCAGCAGGATACCCTTGGAAACACGATACAAAAGACTCGATCACGTACGAGCAAGATAGAATAGGAAGCATATATGTGTATGATACCGAATTATCCTACGCACACCGAGCCCGCCTGAGGAAAACAAATCGGCCGTTCCGGCGGGTCTATCCAGATTACATGCGCAATGCACTTGCTATCGATGACCAACGCATTCCTAATGCTGTAGTGCTAAACAAATCATTAGGCTTATATCTCTGGCGCATGAAGGCCAAGAAAGCAGACTTCGTCCATCGAAGGTCAGCAGCAGCGCTCTGCTGTGCGTGTGAATTGGAGCTAGCGGTGGAATTGTATGAACAGTTCATCCCCCTAGAGCAATCACCTCCTCATTTACCAGTTCCAACTCCAATTCCAGTTCCCAGTTGAATTATACAAAGCATCACAAATCCTGGGTGGGTCGCGACTCTTATGCTAGGTAGATTCACCGCGATCTTCATTCAGTCAAACATTCGGCGGCGGCAAACTCGGCAACTCCCCACTACTCAGCCTCGAGCTCAGCGGTTCCACGAGCGCCCTGCACTCCGCCAGCGTCTGTTTCAAATCATCCCTCTCCCGTCTCGCGCTCCGCAATTCGCGCGTAGCCGTGCGCCAGTCCGCCTCGACCGAAGCAAAATACTCAGAATCGCGGTCGTCGTCCGCATAGTGGCGCTTGAGGTACGCGATCGCGTCGTTTCTGTCGTTTTGCACGGCGCGGATGGCTTTTAGCAACTTTTCTTCTTTGAGGTTTGCGTCGCGCAGTTTTCGGGTCTTGTCGTCGATCTCTAGCTGTGCGTTCGCGAGATGCGTGGATTGGGCACGGTATTGGTGTTTTATGGCGGCGATGCGTTGCGTCATGTCGGCGATCTGGGTCCTGGCTGCTTCGAGATCGCGGTATGCTTGGTCGCGCTCGGCGAGGGCGTCTTGGAATCGGATCTGGCGGCGGACTTTGGATTTCCCGTCAATCTCGTCATCGCCCTCATCCTTGACTGTTTCAGCGCTTCTTTTGCGAGATTGTTGCGGAGGAGTAGAGCTGTCGCGATGTCTCTGGTCAGGGGCAGGGGCCGGAGCGGGGTTATTGCGAGAGTCAGGAGGCTCTTTGGTAGTGATATTGATAATAGTTGCCTCAGTGAGTTCGATCCACTCGGCTACACGTAGGGCAGCCGGTGCACTTCGGCGGTCGACGTATAAGTAGCCTTCAGAGCGGGCAGCTGCTCTTTTGAGCCCGTTGGCATACGTCTCTATTACATGTTTGAAGATGTCATTGTCCTGAGAGAATTGGACATCAGCGCCGCTTCGGGTGGCTCAGCCATTCGATTCCCCTCTTCGTGCTGGGGGTAAAACCTCTGGGCTTAAGCGACAGTTCCATAACATACCTTGAATCTGCGCCTGCCAGCTTTCTTTGCCACGCTGATGTAAAACGCTCTGTTCGAAAATGGGTTGTCCTCGCTCTTATATACGTCACAAGCTGTTTCGAATATGCTGGCGACTCGGGCAGCGAGGTCTCTCTGTGTCAAATTTCTCCACGGTGCAGAGCTTATTACAGCTTTGCTGAAATTGTTCAAGTCTCTTCCAGCAAAAGGAGGCTCCGTCGGGATGTCAAATCCTTCGAGATGTGTGAGCGCCGTCCAGAGACTGCGCTCTCTCTGCTGGGTATTCATGCCCGCTTCGGGAGGCATGGCGGCCAAATTGGAGCTGGTGTTAGGTAGTCCACCGATGTGCGTGTGTAGGCGGATATTATAGATCAGGAGAGACGTAATGAGATCATAAAATCAAGGCTCGGACCTTTCTCGAGATAACGTAGTTATATTCCATGCATAGGATATTGCACTGACTGACGGCGGATCAATCCGAGACGAAGCGATAGAGAAATTGGGACAGCGCGGGGGCAGGATAAGACCAAGTTCTGATGGTCGGTGTAGTTTTCAGTCCGAGCCACCGTGATAATCGATGACTAGGGTTGTTGATCAGGGTCGGAGTCTTTCTGTAGGCTGGGATAATGATACTTCTCAGATGAGATAGTGAAGGGAGTTGACACTACCGCAGCTGACATTCGAGATTGGGGTTATAAATTTGAGGTGTCTGCTCGCAGAAGCCGAGCGATGATCTTAGGGTGGCCAGCCACACAGTCGGGGAGTATTCATATTGGTATGTAGATGTTAGATGGTATGTAGGAGGCAAAAGCAGGATGCGACCGGCGAGGTGAAGGTGATATGAAGCAGTAAGGTTAGGAAAGTGCTCATCGGCTGCCAATACAGAGCAACGGAAGGCGCGTCCTAAAATTCCTATACGTATAGGTGAAGTATGAGCAAGCCCTTAATGAGCCTTCACATAGAAATAGTGCTCAGCTCAGCACAAATATCAAGACTGTTGCAAGCTTCGCGAGAGTCGCGTCTTCAAACTGTCACAGTAGTGAAAAAGGCCCATCTACTTAAGACTTATATTGAAGATCTGAAAAAAAATATTTAGCGGAGAGTCGAAATCTCGATGAGATATGTGTGGTAGTCGTGAACGATTGCGTAGGGCTCTTTGAAAGAGCCGGGGTAGATTTCAGTGCGTTCAATGTGGTGGTATTTGACCTGGGAGATTTGCGGTCGATACTTCAAGTCGCTCCTGCAAAAATTGTTCTCCTGATAACATGAGCTTATAGATCGAAGCAATGCCATCACCTGGCGTATATACTTGAACACTAAAGAGCGGATAGATCGCATTGCGACCGCCTATGTTAATCTTAGCACTGGGTCAATTCCAGGGATCTGATCGTGGCCTGAGATCGCGATCACATCGTTTGGTGTCTCGTTCGTACTTATTTGATTCTCAGAATTATATTCTCATGGTAAATTACCATTGCGGCTCAGAAATACGCCAGCGAGCTGCAGCAAAAGAGGTGACACAGACAAGCTAGCCAAATTCTTGGCGCCGAGATGAGGGAGACTGAGAAGCGAGATCCAGCATTTCACTTCGTACACTATCCTGCATTTGATGAACACAGTATATCTGGAATGAACTAATTAGAAGATCCATTTCAGTTTTCTCATACCAGCTCGCGATCTTTGGTACTGCGTCTGGGCTTCTGCGCTCTGCTAACGTGGGATTCGAAAAATTGTCGAGGTGCTTCACCGCCATGGTAGATAACATGGATGCTTGGCACGAAGAATTGGGTTGGGTAAAGTTACGAAGTAGGAGATTGACTCTGCAAGCAGCTTCGTGTTTCGTGTTTCGCTTTTGCGAGGTCGCGCCCAGCTTCAACCGTTTTAGCATGGTGAGCTGCGCGACCACGACGCTAAACTCTGGTTGACTAGGTACCCGAGAGCGGAAACGGAGCTGGTTGCGTAGATCTCAAAACATAAAAAGCAGATGCTATGCCGTGGCTTTGAAGAGGCCGTGGCCGAGATCAATGGTGCTTCATCTCTCTGGCATCTCTCACCGCAGCCGTTCAAGACAGGCTGCAGTTCACCATGGCCTTCCCATACCCGCCGCTACCAGGCGGCGATGCCCTCCGCTTGCTCACGCTCAAAGCTGGTGCCTTCTTCGACCCTCTCGAGGCAGACTTGGCCGCTGTCGCCTTTTCAGCTAGGCCTCAGTATCTTGCGCTCTCCTATACCTGGGGTGATCCCACGTCGGAGCAGCCCTCGATGCCGGTAGACTTCACCAAGGTAGACCCCAACGTGCCCGATGACAACTCAGATTATCTCGAGCCTGCCTCGTGCCGTAAGGAAGGTACACTAGCGCTCAATGGACATGATGTCCCCATCGGACACAACTTGGCGATGGCCCTCCGTCACGTCCGGTCTGCTAGCCACCCGCTCACTATCTGGGTCGACGCCGTCTGTATCAATCAGGCTGACATCGACGAGCGCAATTCTCAGGTAGCGCTGATGTCCCTGATCTATTCGCGCGCCGTCGCCGTGGTCTGTTGGATGGGTCTCAACGTGAAGGAGGTGATGGGGGCGCTCCCGACGTTCGACGAGGATGGCGGTATCCAAGCGGGCATGGCTATGAGGAATTGCTATAACCTGGGAAACAGTAAGGAGCTGGGGTCGTGGTTCGCCGGGCATAAGGCGGCCCAAGCGGATATCGGCAGTCGTTATGTAGCCGAATCACGCGACGCCGAGAAAGAGGCGCTCGAGGCGATGGCGGCCGTCAATCAACAAGGCGACTACATGGTCATGAAGACGGGCTACTGGCAGCGCATATGGGTGGTGCAAGAAGTGTGCCTGGCGCAGAGAAATTTCTTCGTGTACGGCCCAACGCTGATGATCGACGAGGAGGTGGTGCGATACGCCTACCAGATGAATCAACTCAAGGAGCCAACCGGCATGAAAAGCATGATGGAGGCGCGCAAGAGACGATTCGGCGATACTATGCGTCTCGGGACTCTGATCGAGGACTTTGCTGCCCAGCGGTGCGCCGAGCCTCGCGACAAGATCTACGGCTTGCTTGGTCTGGCCAACGATATCAGCGCGGTTGAGGGCCCCGGCGATGATGACGCGATTGTCCAAGACAGCGGAGATGAGGACGTGGAATTTATCGTCGACTACCGCAGGAGCTTCTACGCCGTTTGGTGCGACGCCGTGCAGTACCTCTTCCGATGCCCGTACTACTTCGTGCCGGCTCACCTCGACAAGGATGAGGGTGAGCTGCGACGCCTTCGCCACGAGCGCCTGACCAACGTGGTGCGGTTCGCGGGCATCGTGCAGAACACGCTAGAAGACGAGGTCGAACGCGAGCTGGCTGGATTGACCGCGTCGTCTTCTGCATCCGATATGCAAGCCATTCTTCGCGGCCGTCAGCTCTTTGGTCGCTATCTTCTGCCGGTACGCGGCTACCTCGCTGGTAAAATCTTGGACCTGGGCCCGACATACACCGACTTTGTGCGCTCGGGCCGCCAGCAGAAGGCCTGGACAGCCAAGTGGCGCAAGCACTATCGCAAGGAGCCCGATCTAGTGAAGCTACGCCAGATGGAGGAAACATACTCGGCGAAGATCCTCAAATACAGCGAGGCAGATGCCGCACGGGTGGCACCCATTCGTGGAGAGCCTTTCGTCGCATTCTTCTCTCCAGACGACGGACCATTAGATACCCTGACCGCTGCACCAGCGGATGTAGATGGCGAGACAATCATGAATAACATGCTGTCAACCCTGGCTACCAAGGACATACCGGAAGCTCCACCAGATGCGCCGGTGAATAGGTTCTTGGGCACGGATCATTGCATGGGATTGGCACCGGCCGGCGCCGCCATAGGAGACTGGGTACTCCGATTCTGGGACTGTGACGCGGCCATCGTCGTACGCCCCGATAACGAGTCCGATCCGGAGAGTCCCTGTGCGCTCATAGGCCGTGCCGATGTCGCCGACATCCGGGATCGCAAGGGCATCCATGGCGACGTTGTCGCGAACGAGGCGCTGACCCGCCATCCGTATGGCGCTAAGCAGGACAAGCGCATGGATATGGTCATGACCTGGCATACACTGCAGCGCATCACGGCCTCGATCATTACGTAGTCCGCATGGCTGTAGATCTTTAAGGCAATGTCCTGCTGAGGACGTCTGCACTGGCTCTGGTAGATACTGCTCGCGACGGCTAGAATGAGAGAGGCATAATGTACGATAAAGTCCACGGAAATGTGCTTGCACAAGTATAGATAACACTAGGAATACTCCTTGGTGCTCTAATACTATAGCCGCACAGACTTAGTTGGAATCTTTCAGGAACTGGATATTGATGTGTAGAAGGGAAGAAAAGTACACGAGACCAAGCCCCCGTGAGGGGAAGTCATATTAGTGACTGTCCATCGTACCTGCCACAGCCTCTTCACGTAGTCCATGGTGTAACCTTCTTGGTGCACTTTCTGTTTCGATCCCCTGCGTCGTATGCAAATAATAATACCGCATCTAAATGTGATCGACGTAGAGTTCGATGAGTAGCGAATAATGTTTGAGGGGTCAGGTTAGATCATTGAAGCTGAAGTGATTATTTCCGCACGGCGATATGGTGAAATATATAGCTATTTTGAATCTCTTGCCTCAGTTAAACTACGTCGACCTTTCCATTGACAAGGATTGTTTGAGACGACGGCGGATGGGAGTGGTATTGTAAGTCATCGAATTCGTTCCCACGGTCCCAACGCGTATAGACCATGCGGCCTTTGTCGTTCCCAACGTTGGGATATGGGCGACCGATGGTAGTAGGATTATTCGACTGTTCACCAATTCTAGATTGACTGGAAGTTGTCTTGTACCTTATGACCGTGAACCAAGTCCCGAAGTAGTCTATCGATTTTGAAAGTAATGAAAGAAGCGGGCCGAAGGTTAGTAGGCAGCTGGTAATAATGGCTACAGCTAGTTGCCATACGGACCATATATACACACCAGTGAAGTTGACTGCGGAGCTGGTCAGCGAGTATAATATAGAGCGGAGAGATCATGGAAGCATACAGCCATTGATAATATCAGGCGGGTTCCAGATCGCGCATAACCTGAGAATGCTGAAGATACAGACCCTAAATGTGTTAGAACAAAAGGGGTAGGGCTAAAGATAGCTGTCTTACAATGCACCCGATAAGAATACCCCGATGATTGGAACCTTTTTGATCCATGGAAGCTGTAACCTTAACACGGTACCCGTTGGAATACCCAAGATTGCCACGTCGATTAGGAGATTAGACGTCTCATATCCAAGTAGGACGCGAGGAAACTCGACACAGTGTGGCGACATGCCAGGATGTTTCCAGAACTCCTCTACCGGGTTGCACTGAAATGCAACTACCAGAGAAATCACAATCAACCATATGATGCACACTACGCTAGCAGCTTGGATAACACGCCGCAGGGCTTGATCAACAGAGAAGAGATTGTAATAGAACCAGAGGATGCTGAGTTTCACTGCGGTAATTCCTGGGCCATAAAGCAACTCGTTTATGTAGCTAAACTATTATGAAGTCAGTCTCTTCTCTTAAGGGGCTGGCGTGTCTTGCCTTTGCCAAGTTGGTCAGTTCGACTGCCCCTAAACGGACATCAAGATCGAAGGCATGACACTGCGACACGTTGAAAATGACTTTGTTCAATTATCAGTGACGTATAGAGCTCAAGTGAGTACGAGAATGTAGCCTTAAGCTAGATATACTGAAACAAAGGACAGATGAACAAGAGAGAAAGAGAAAAAATAAAAGAAAAAAAGAGATCATTTAACATACAATTGATTATGAAGCCGCAGTACAGGTTAAGTATCACAGCCGCGACGAGGCACAGCCAGTCTGGACCTTGTAATGTTTGACGACGGCCGAGCTTGATAGCAAATCGTATGATTATGAAAATGGAAACAACCGCAATTACGGACACAGAAGCCTTATAAACTTCGCTTGCATTGCTGGTGAGAATTGGCATACTGATGTGAGGTCCTAGAAGTTTAGAAAGTTATCGCCATTGATGTAGAAAACATTAAGCCGAGCCAAATGGAAATAGCTAAGCAATCAGGCGGAAAGGGGGGGGAAGGACGCCCGGGACGAAAGAGGGGAACTAACCGTTTTGTATTCTGATGGGCAGCTATGTTGCATCTACCGTATACCGCGTAACGGTAAGCTTTAAGCCTGAAACACTGCTGAGTTGGCTGTAGCTATGCTGGAGAATTTGGCCGTCTGCGGATCAAGCCACCTGCAAGATGCCGGTATTCTTGATGCCGGTGATTTTTGGGCAATTGGAGCCTCATGCTAGCGGAGAGGAGAGATAAGTGTCGGTATCGGCAGGCGAGAATTGAGAACTGATTTGAAGTGACTCGAAATGGGGTAGCAATCTCCTGTCTTATGACGCGGAGTTCCAACCTCGTACTGCATGTACTGTATCATCGCACTTCTGCCGATCTCTCTGGGCACGTAAGCTGTACTTTAATACGGAGTACGACGTTCTGTATTCATAAATAGCTAACAACACTCATGACATAAGGTCTTATAGGCCCATATAAAATTGCGACCGATTGGTTTTAATTCATTTGTTGCATCCGGCGAACCGATGATACACGTGGCATTTTATTGGGTATCTCAGATGCCATGTTGAGAACGTTATCGGATCGCATTATCCACGCTTAATAGGCGGCCTGCTAAGTCTTACCCGTTATCAATATCTGATCCATTTCTAAGGTGTTTCTAGTTGCAGATAGTTGCACAGATAGTCTATTGTCCAACCTACAGCAATGCATCCGCTCCTCAGTTATACTTTTGTGACATAGACTTGCTTCTTTCGTTTCATTCTTGCCTGTCCGGATGCTTACTTAGTATCTCCCTATATAAGTAGGTATCTACAGCTATTGTACTGTACGGGCTGCATGCCAAGAGCGACCTGAGTGGCATTCTAGGCAGGCTGTGGATGGACGTGCTTGGCTTCAGTGATGCCGCAGTCAACCAAATCAATAACTTCGGAATTAGAAATTTGCTAGGCCGAGTTAGGTTAGCTTTATCCCGGCCTCTTCCGATTAATACCCCCACGTTGGTACGGAGTAGGCATCGAAAGACATGCCGAAGCTGCCACAACAACTTTGAGCGAGCCTGGTCTCCAAATTCCCGTGGCGTCTGGTTCTGGCATGCATAGAATAGCTGCTTAATCATGTAACACACCATTAACACGGCCAATTTGGCCAGACAATGGTTAGGTAACTAGGTAAGTAAGCTATGTCCAACCCCGCGCTCTCAACAGAGCCGCTTAACGAAAAAGCTGCACTCATGCTTTACCCCGGTCGCATCCATAGCATAGTCCGGGCATATACCCCATTCCGTCCAACCAGTCTTCAGATAAAACCGCCTAGCAGGCGTGGCAGTTGCCGTGTCGAGAACCAGAAGCTCAAGCCCGAGCTCGTCGCGCGCCACGCGCTCGGCTTCCTGCATCATCTCGCGGCCCAGCCCGGCGCGCCGGAAATCTGGGTGCACTAGCAGCTTTCTGATTTCGCCTTTGTATGCGTGTGTCTGTTTGAGTGCGCGTGCGATGACCACCGTTGCGATAACGGTAATGCTGTCCTCCGCAACTGCTACGAGCAGCATATTTTCTGGCTTCGGTCCAATAATAGAGGGTTGGAGATCGAGCCAATGTTTGGTCGCAGATCCATCCGAGAGGGGTGCTAGAAAACCAATAGACGAGCTGGTCGGGTCGTCATTGACGCAGCACTGCAAGAGACGCTGCAGTGATGGCAAGTATTTGGTTAATGTGGCTGCATCTTCAACGCGGGAGATGATCGGCAGATGATTTCCAGGATTTGAGGACCCCATCTGAGACGAGAACTGGAGGACGGAAGATAGATATTAACAGTTATGGCAGTAAAAGCTCATAGGTTGAATTCAATCCTAAAAAGAACACAGCCGCAGTGATTGGTATATGAATTCTACAATCCGTTGGGAGTCTATGCTCGAGTGCATCCGGTGATAGGATCAAGTGACTCAGCTAACATCTCAACTGCGCGGGCCAGTCCCACTTAGGACGACACTGGACTTGTGCTAATTAGCTGCAATTCTTCGTGGGTTAATGATACAAAAACTCTTGGTCATGCATTATACAGAGGAGAGCATAAAGAGCAAAGAAAACATCTCTCTCATAGAGAAGATATCGTCATTCTTTTCCATTCTTACGAAGTACTATAGTTTTGGATCTGTGTTGGAGCTGAGGATGCGCGAAAGCCAGCCCAACTTGGTTAGCATGCTACGCAAACACGGCGCCTCGGTACCCTAAAACGCCCCTGACCTAGAGAGGACCAGGGGGCTATTTGTCTTGTTAAGCAACTATTAACCTAGGTTAAGTTAGGTTAGTATGAACCTGGATGCTCCCCCCTATTAACATCAGCTCTCTTGCAAAAGGATAGACAGCGAAGTGTAAATAGCGAAGGCTTCAGCTAACCGAAGCGCGTGGTAATTACAGTACAACGGCTGCAGAAATGTGGCGCAGATCGGGAACTAAGCTGGGAGATCCCGCGCGCTGTGCACAAGCCCAGGGGGCTTGCTTACCTTGTAACTTGTCTTAGTCGGCGCCGTTTTTGCTGGTTGAGTAGTAATTACCTAATTACAGACAAACAAGCGTGTGGAACAAGGAGTCGACATGCGGTTAAAGGTCTTCGCGGGACAAAAATAAAAGTATAATTGCAGCCTCGAATCAGCAAAAGCTCTGATGTGTACATAGAGGGCAAGATATCTTCGTTACAGATGTTAAAAATGCCTCACAGTCATGTATATGCTGTTACGCTTGTGCTGAAGGCGGCCTATGAGACTTATGCTAGATAATTATTCCTGGGCGCCACCTTAAATAATGCGCTTTTGCTGTCAACTTACGCATGGCGACTAAAATGGCGCCTTCTTACTGATGCCTTGTAATATTAGAAGACATTAACTCTCAGACGTGACCCTAGTGCTAAAGGGTTGTACTGGAGCAACGAATAAGCGGTAAAGGAGGGCGAGGGATGCTTATAGCTCCCAAAAATATATCTGACTCAGAGGCTTATCTCGCATTTTACATTGTGATGGAGTACTAATGTGGGGAGAAGATCGAGCAGTGGCGCAGCTAAGGAATTTTACTAGAATTCGGTCTAATTCTATGCTCTTGATGATCTCTGATAGACAATGTAGGTGTAAAGGACGGTATCTCGTGTAACTAATGCCATGCCTAGTACGTGATCCCTAGGAAATAACGCTCCGGAGACATCTCGTGTGATAAGCGAATTGAAGCATGGGAATGAAATTACGTGTACTTCGTAGTTCAATTTAAAGCCGAAACAGCAGAGTTTATTAGTAATTATACGATAGTAACAAACAACCTGTTCTTGAACGCGTTTAATAGTTATATGAGTGCATCTTGTTCCCACTACCATAGAGCCGACCGTATAGAGGAGGTAAGGTGTTAAGGCAATCGGGAGGAGATGTTTCCAAGCTGAGCCATTATTCTATCGACGTGTCTCGTCTTGACTTCGCAGGGCGAAAGCATGAGGGGCGTTGGGATGCAAGGGGGCCCATTGACGAAATTAGAGATGTTGTATTCTTCGATCTCGTGCGAGTCATCCGGCTCAATTGACGAAAATCGATGTGTTTCCTTGACTTGTATCTCTCTATTAGAATCATGTGTATTAGTGTCTGAACTTTATGGTAATGACTAGGAGCGGGGCATTTTGCTTTCAAGGATGCACATACCCTCCGTAAATGACGTGAGTGGAATTGGCGGGCATGGTACTGGAATAGCTTTTCAAAGCCTCGGATATATAGAAAGCCGTGTATTCAATGATTGTAATATAGATTTCAGATAATTGATCTGTAGACTGAATTGACGAGAGCCTAAAACATGCGTTCAACACATCATGTGTATCTGAATATTTATATGCGCCTAAGCTCCTAAATGTACATACATCGCAGCCCAAAGACGAGGATGAGCAAACCGTTAAAGGCGGTTGCCTCTGTTGCAGCCTGACAAGCGCCACAAACCGGCGCCTCTTGCTATAGAGCTGTGACATTTGAACCGAGTATTCAGGCTAGCTGGCATGAAGCATGCTGAGCCTGTGAAGTACGCCACCGAGTATGCGACAAATGTAGTCCTATGAAAATTCGCCGCGCGAAAGACCTACATAACCCAAACATGCGGAAGTTGATAGGACAGCGGCGCTCAAGCGCATGGAGCCTCTCCATTGTCTTGGACTACAGAATCTTGAGGGTAGTGAGCTGTGCTTTCGAACACGACAGTCTCGCGGAGGGTAAAGGTGTTGTTCCTATCCGACGTCCTGCTCGAATATAATTGACGTAATTCAAGATGAATATTTAAGGACTTCTGGATGCTTGTGATATAGTTGAGATGGTTGGGTCGACGTCAGACAAGCGGTCGGACGCACGCTAGCCCCCAGAGGCGCCAGAAGGTGCGCTCCCAGCCTGATATTCTCTGCCATTCTCGCCGTGATTTCTAGACCGGTATCGTCTTGAGATGAGGCGTGCAGCATAAATCAAGAAAAGACATCCAATGGACAGCAGGGGCTGGACTGATTGGACAGAAATCAGCATGCCTCGCAGTCTTGAGTCATATTATACTGCAGTCTATCAAAAAGAGCTCGAGGCTACGGTCATGCGCTTGGTCACTCACCTCTTGGCCGAGTGCTTCGTACTATTTTGCCTAAGGAGCGGTCTATCGGTGACGAGATGACAACACAGCCGTAAGGGTTGGTGGCTGTCGGGTCGGCTATCGAGATAGCTGGTGGTAGTAGTCAGGGGTGGTATGGAGAATGTCCAGAAGGGTGGTACCGTATTGTCTAGTAAACCGGGTACGTGGAATTCCTTTTCAATTACTAATCAACTTACTGCAGAGTGATCAGCCCCCGCATGTACGAGAACGGCATTATGCAGGATGCGTCCCATACCCGAAGCCATAGGCGGGGTTCGGATGCTGCCCGAGCACATCAACCAAGCAGAGATGGAGAAAATCGACCCTCAAAAGAGGCGTATAGACAACAAGGGCGATGAATTATGAGGCTCAATGAGCCTTCATGGATAAGAAGCTTGGAGGCAACCCCTGACGGACCAAGCGGTGAAGCCTTGGGTATCTAGGTGGACAGGGCCTAAGGCCTTATCGCGAAGGTTGTAGATAGGAAAGCAAATCGCATGCTATAACCACATAAATAAGCCACATAGGTACCTTGTGAAGCAGACTGTGCAGTAAAGCAACAAATTGGAAATGTATTCATGAAAAAGAGTGTGCGGTAGATCTCTCCTGCTTATCTATCTGCTAGGTCTCCGAAAGAGACTGTGAATAGATCTAGGTCGAATGAAGCAATGAGAAAGCTAAAAAAAGAATCAACGAAAGTTCCCATTGAATCCATCTGACTCGTCTCAATAAAAGTACAGCCAGCTGCACTTGTGATTGTAGAAGTTTAAGTCCAGCGAAGTTTGCGAAGTTGGGTATGTGGCATAAGCCGCACAAAGCATGGCCTGCGTGCGTGACTGAACCACCCGCCCTGCCCCGTTATCCATAACATATTTATAAATAGTTGACAACTCGAAATGATTCAAATCGCTGTGACAAGGGTTTCAGGCATGACATATTCCCGTGTGATCTTCCACACTCTAGGGCATTCAATATTCCCCCTCCACCCGGCTTAATTGGCGTTTTTGATCTTGATGAGATCGTGGTCATCCGAAAAACCGGCAGAAAACTTTCCCCAATTCCCATAAATGTCATAAATAGTGAAACCGCAATCAGAGTTAGCCCATCTATCTTTCCACATGGGGAGTGGAATATCCGCATTGAATCTTAGACGAGTTAAGCAGAGTGCGTTACTCTTTTGGTTAATCGTGATATTGGGATGCGCCAAGGCTGCGCACCATCCGTCCTCTTGAGTTAAACCAGCCTCTTGGGTGCTCTGCGGCCCAAATTGCCAGATAAAGGACAGCCTCAGGCTCATATTATTGTCGGGTGTCCAGAACGCGTAGCAACCCGTCAGACGCAAATCAGCTGGGTGGCCTTGCCCACACCCAGTTGTATCGTACCCGTAGATTTCAGCCTTGATAAAGTCGTAGACACTAGACGACACATAGTAGTTGTCTTGGTCCCAATGACCTTCCACTTCAATCAATTCCATCACTATCTTGAATGTTCCGTTGTCCGTATCTTCCCGGACAACTTTGGTGTTATCAGTAGTGTATTTGATAGGCACCTTGCCGGTCAGAGTTACATAAGAAGTGTACTCAGGTCCACAAGTGGTAACGATTTTGCCATCAGGTTGAGTGATACGCGCCGCGACTCTCTTGTTTTCGACCTTCGTGGCAGAGACCCAGTATATCTTAGTTTGATTAGCGTCATCCCCCGAAGCAGTATTGGCCACTGCAGCATCGGTAGCTGCCCCAGCCGGACCGCCGATGGTATGGTAAAACGTATCGTCTCTCTCCGCGGTATACACCCACCCTTCTGATAGAAGAGAATCGGGTGCATCGTAATCGATTAAATCGATACTGTCGAGTTCGTCGTCGCTCAAATTGTATGGCGCCGAAGTCTCGTTGTCCGTAGCTTTTATAGACACAACGACTGGGATTTGCATGTTGCCATTGGCGAACAAAGAGTCGACCCTGCTATCTGGCTGAGTGGTTTCAACCTTGAAGGAACTGACTCCCCAGTTGGCCATGTTGTTTGTTAGAGAGGTATGATGTCTGAAAGAATTCGAATAGAGCTTGTGTATGTTTGGGGTGAAGATGCGATACTTTGATGGATGAAAGGAAAGTCGGAAGCTCTAGTTTTACGAGGTAAACCTGCTAGATTTATAGACATTCAGCGCCCTGCCAATCCTGGCCACTTTCATAATACCATCAGCGTGATACTCATAATTCTAAAATAGGTCAGCAATAATCATCAGGCTCCCCAGGCGCTTACTCGGTAGATCAATCATAAGTTGCCGTCAAGGACAAATGCCCCAAACAGCTATTTGAAATATGAGCAGCTGCCTATCAAGAGCTTTTCTCTTCTCTGGAACACCTGTCATCTTCGGCTTAATTAAAGTCTTCTTACAACGGGAGTTGCAACGAACTCTAGCGTGATACGTCATGCATTTCACTGGAAGCTGAAACTGAGGCCCAGCAATTTGAAATAAACGCAGGCCTCTAATAATGCTGCCTGGTGGTTTAGAAGCGCAGGCGGTGTGAAGTTGAGCTGAGAATCAAGTTGGATAATGTGTTGAACTAATGAAACCCCACAGAGGGCGGTGTCAAGCTTCAACATCCAATCGGTCCTCCTTGTCAAAACATGATGTGAGGCGCAGCCTGCATGATCATCTAGCAAATCGGCCATCCCCGATATGATTATATAGGCATGGAAAATCCACCCGGGCTGCTGCAAAGAGTCCATTGATTAAGTGTGCCCGTGGCCCCAGGCGGCAGTTAGATTAAGGTTTAGGTCCAAGTTCCTGCATTCCTCCCTACTGATAGACTTGTTGCCCCAAGAAATATATACTCGCTCTTGAATGCTTGTTATCGCTTGAGCTTGATAGATTCTCTTGAGTGATGGCTCCCTGGAAACACATAAGATCTTACGGGCCCCTAAATCAAGCTTTCATCGATGTTGGCGAAAAGAACGAGCTCGCTTGTTGTCCGTCGCTTCTTCGCCTGCTGATGGTATGTATTATTGTTCACATCATAGGCTGAGACTGAATTAAGATGTGCACTCACTGACTGAGGGGTAATGCGGCTCAATTGTGATAAGATGTGGCAGTCTAGTACAGCGTCAGAGTGGGGTGCTGACATGCATAAATGCACTCATCTGCATTTATTGAAAAATATGGGGGTGATTATCTGTACTGATTGGAGGCCATCGTATATAAGACGGTACAATAATTATGCGGCATGACACTCTATTCTATAATGGCTCGTTACTATTAAGTCCTATATCTCATCCCTCACACTCCGCGTTTTGGACGGCTTCTACTTGCTTCCTTTTATTTCCCAAGTCATTAATTACAATTCCCATAATGGAGCCTCCACTGTATTCTCAGGGTTTCAATTTTAGTAGCTTTGTTCAGAATGGTGTTGACCCCAGAACCGGCCAATACACTTGCGCTATCTCTCTCTACGAATCACCATCGGAGGCCCGCAATTGCCCTCTTCTCCAGCTTTCGACCAATTATAATCCATTGTCTATAAGAAACATTGGATTGGGACAGGGGTGGTCCTTCAATTTGTCAAGTTACTCTTATCGCCAGTCGAATAATAGGACTCTTTTACTATTTACTGGAGAACACTATCGGATTACGGAAACTCCGACGAAGGTATTCGTTGATGATCAGAAGTTACAAAGCTTCTATTTTGCTAAGAAAGTGACAAATCTTGGAAGGAATGACCAAACAGTTACGTATCAGGTCACCTATAAATCGGGTCTTATCGAGATACTTTCCAATGTTAACAACTTATATGATACGACGGTTCCAGTCGAAATCTTTACTAGTAATAGAAGCTTATTAAAGCTTGTTTGGGAGGCATTTGGCGAACGGCCTCGATTGGCCAGAGTCCAGGAAGGAGAGCAAAATCTCGTTAAGATCAACTACACAAGCAGTAGGGCTAAGATTGTTCGTAACCCAAATACAACCGAAATTAGCACGATTAGTTTCATTCTAGCCAACAGCAAGTTAATTAGAGTACGACTGCTATCAGACAATGAAGAGAATGAACAAAACGAGTGGAAGTTCACCTACGAGAATTTTGATCAGGGTATTACAGGTTTATCTACGGTCACAAGCCCGACTGGTCTTTTTGAAAAAATTCAATATTCCTAAGAAGGGCATTCATTACCTGTAGGAGCTCCGTATCGGTCGATCCCGTATGTTATCTCTTATACTGTGAGACCCGGCAGCTAACAGCCCCTAATCAGAACATACTACAGCTTTTCGGACCACAATTTCCTAGGATACGGCGGCTGTAACAATTAGAATAATGGTAAAAACAATTTATATCGTGTACCGGACGACTATTAATACGTATCGACCGTTAGAGTAGAAGGTGGGATGGAAACAAAATACTAATATAGTAAATTCTACCTCGTTATTAAGGCCCGTCAAAAAAAAAGCACTAAACAAGTTAAACAAGTAATCATTTATCATTTATTACCCAACAAGCTATTTAAAGATCAGCCTGCGCAATATCAGTTGCTTAAAGTTGTTTAGACTTCCTATAAAGATACTACCATTAGCGTATCACGAACGCAAACGAGCTATTATATCTTCGATAAGTAGGGAAATCCTCTTTAAGAAATTGTTGTAAGCAGCGTGAAAACCGACCGTGTTTATTATAAAGCGGTTGGTGAGATGAACGGTACAACTGGAGAAACATTATGCCCCGCTGACCCGAACGGTTTTCAGCGTTATTTGAAGGAGGTCATCGTAACCCCTGCGACGAGCGGATTGCCAACGCCAACTCGGAGCAAGTTTTATACTTATCGCCAACTACCGGTTGTTACAGCTAGCCTCTGCCCCGTAGACTACTTCGTTGTTGCTGGCCAGACACACGCTTTGGAAAATGGACAATGCACACTAAGTACGCAACTTGATTACGTTAATAAGCCAGGTTCTCGTAATTATGGGCGTCTATAGGCAACAACCGCTGTATTATTTGGAGAGTATCCCGTAACGCAACGGTAGAACTATCTACGCTTAAACAATCAACTTATCAAAACTACCCAAGCTACTTTTTTTAACGGTATAACCACCCAAGATAAAACAACATATTCTATATTTTCGGGAAGAATTATTGCCCGGAAGAATACAGCAGGTAAGCAGGCCGTTTTTACATACGATGGGATGGGCCGACTTATCAAATCCACCACCGCTCCGGGAACCCCGTATGAGGCGACTCGACAGCGCGAATATACTGTCATAACAGACAACCACGACAAAACAACTAGATGCTGCATTACAGTAACTGATGCTAAAGGTATGAAAACACGCTATATCACCGATGGGTTAGAGAAGGTATTGCGTATTGAAAGCCAGGACGATGATGGTCATTACAATGCTCGGGGTAGTATTGGTATCTACAGCGGCACTTTCCGCGCCATCCAGGAACGAAGCTATAACGACTTGGGCCAATGCGTGCAAATAGTAGAAGTTGACTAGATAAGAAAATCAGTTGAAAGAACCGCACCTACACAGCAGTGCAGCAGCCGGCTGATTGATTATGATAACTGGGGTCGCCAGTACAAAGTCAAACAGGATGGTGGCCTAACACTAATCTTATTTATAGATCCCATCACTCTTACAACCCTGAGCGGAATCGAAGGCGAAAGTATGGCCCAAACTGAGCTCGACCTTTTCGGACATCCTATTTATAAATTACTCTTGTATAGTAATAATATCGAAAACAAAGAAAGATTCTCTTATAATAATTTAGGTCGCTTGGTCCAACACACAGACCAATCGGGTAACACTAAGCAATTATACTATAACTGCTTCGACAGGGTTACTCAGACGGTGTAGCCGGATAATCATACTACTAACACATAATACGCCGCACATAGTGCTGCTCCGTTGCCTGTGTCGATCGCGGTTGGGAGGGGTAATGCGATCGCGACGCAAACTTTCGACGGGCTTAATCGTCTTTAGAACAGAAACGTTGGTGATCGAGTCGCCAGATATTCTTACCGCGAAAACGAGCCTGTACCCACGCATATAATAACTCCAAAATTAGATAAGCTTGATCTTACTTACGACGCCTTTTTAGGCTACGCCCCAACAAGTCTGATAGGTAGTGATAACAAGTACAGCTACCAATATGATACCCAAACTGCGGCCATAATTTACCGTAAAAGCATACATAACAGCGAAGAATTCTAGTATTTACCTTCCGGCCTCCCGTTAATCGAGAATATTACAAAGAGCAATAACACGGCCTCAACGACGTCTACCTATTCTATAGCCGGCAGATTAGAATACTATACAGATATAGAGGGACAACTATATAAGATATACTATGACCAATATAGACGACCTTGCCAGTTGGCACAAGGAAAACTCAAAGTAACATTTAGCTACAATAGCGCAAGCCGTTTGTTAAAGGGCTATGTTAAAAACGAGGATAATAACTTGAGTCTAATTACCAGTTTGAAGTACGACGCCTTTGGCCGCGAAATTGAGCGCACCGTAATATAGAAAAGCAGTTCGGAAATTTTGTTGTATCGACTAGTCCAATGTTATAACGCAGCCGGCCTCGTAATAGCCCGTGATATAAAAAACAAGAATAGCAACCTTCTCCGACATGAAAGCTTTTCCTACGATAACCTTAAACGGCTTCGAGACTACCAATACGGGGGCAATAAAGCCGACCTCCCGAGTAACAAGACTAGCAAGCGATTGAAACGTTAACAATTTACTTTTGATTTTTACGATAGCCTTACCTAAATCTTTACGATCTTCTATAACGGTAGCGAGAACGTTACGTAATACACGTATAACATCCAAGATCCGTGCCAGGTTATCTCGATTATAAATACGTACCTTAACTACCTTAATTATATTAAGCTTCCTTATAACGTAAACGGGTGTCTAAGTCGAGATAAGCAGGGGCGTATCTTAGAATATAACTCGCTAAACCGGCTCATTACTATACGAAATGCTTATAACAGCAGCAGAATCCTAAGTAAGTATCAGTACAACGCTAGCGGTCGATTAGCTCGCTAAATCGTACCTGGGAAGCCAGATACGCAACTCCTGTACCGCGGCGATATACTTATCGGCGTTAGAACCGGAGATAGCCAGGTGACCTACGCCTGTTCTACAAATGATTACTGGGGACAAACAACAAAGAACACGAACTCAGGTTCTGAAAAGATAGAGCTGTGGGCGTCGGATTACCACCAATCCGTTCTAGCCAGCGTTGCTGCGAGTGAAACGGTTCGCCACCACCGGTATACGCCCTACGGCTTCACTTGTAATGGGGAATCGATAGGATTCAACGGACAGTGGCGTGACCCGGTCACCGGATGTTACCACCTAGGGAATGGGTACCGAGTCTACAACCCTGTGTTAAAGCGTTTCCACAGTCCAGACGGTCTAAGCCCATTTTCGTCTGGCGAGATCAACGCGTACACGTACTGTCTCGGAGATCCGATCAACCTGATAGATCCCACAGGCCACTTCAGCATATTCGGCCTGAAGTTCACGACGCGGGATCTCGTCCTCATGGGCGCAGGAACAATTGTTGGGATTATCGTTGGCATAGCCACAGGTGGCGCTGGCATAGCTATCGCCGTGGGCATTAGCATCGCCGCCGGCGTGGTGTCTGATGTGGCGTTTGGCATAGGCTACGATATTATAGATGGTCGAACGCCGACGTGGAAAAGCATCGCCACCGATGCGGGGTACGGACTCCTTGGTACGTGTTTTTTATCTATATCCCTATTCACGAAGTACTTAGATGACGAATTCTAACACTTGAAATAATAACAGGCGGCTTGGCGGGTGAGGGGATCGGGAGAATCCTCGGTAAAGCATGGAGGCTGGCAAAACCCGGCATTAACAAAGCATTTGGTCGATCCGGCTCCTATGCGGTATCCAGTGCAGCCGAACACGGGGCTGCCGAGGGTGTTTCAGGACTTCGTCTCGCCAGTGAAGGCATGAATATGAATGGAAACCCTCAGATGTTCTTCTTTGATGCTCTCCTCGAGAGGCCCGGACATACCGGCCTCATGACCCACGGTGATTGGAATGGGAATTTAGTGGATTCTCGTGGTATACTGCGACGAGCATCGGACGTTGCCAGAACGGAAATCCTGCCGAGACTTGAACAGCGGGAGTTAGTGATGAGAACAGAGGATACGTTCACCTTGATGGCGTGCTATTCATACCCTCGATCCGGCGAAGCCGTCGCCCGGGTTTTGCAGAGACCAGTCAGATGTTTTGACGGCCCGTTGGAGCAGCCTCGGATGCCCCGCTGGAGGAATCAAGACGAGGTTGTGAGAGCTTTGGAGACCCGAAATGGGATAACTACGGTATGGCCAACTGCCAAACCGCATGTAGTTCCCTGGTACGAGCCCATGGACGTGGATATCCCATTCCAAGAACCCATGGATGTCGATCTTTAGCCTATGAGAACATGATTCGCTTGCGTTAGGATACGTAAGGAATCATAGCAACTAAATTGCCCACTACTTATTGAAAATATACTTTAAAGTTAAATTCTGTAAGTCGCACTTCAACGCACGTATACATCCGACTTTCATATTTGCTAAAGATATTATAAGTCGAAAGGGCTAAAGACCTGTTTCCGAAGGATGCGAGATAAAGGGCTAACCAGCCACCTGTGCTAAGCTGGATCTTGATGGCCAAATCCGGGTCACCGAACCTATCTATGTAACAAAGTACAATATTGATAACTAGGTACAGATGGTCTGCTGACTGGTTGACCGCCGGGCAGCGATAAGGGTCTCAATAGAGAAGGTGATATTGACGAGCTTCCTGAACCGGATCTTTGGGTACTGGGCCAACTCAACAGCATCGACGCCGTTTTTTTCTCAACCCACGTAAAGCCCCCCAAAATTGACCGAAGGTTCATTTTCGATCATTAAGTAAGTAGTAGTAATAGTAATAGTCATGTTAAATCCGAGTGATCCGGCGGTATTGTTGTACCTTTGGTAGCGGCCGAGTGAGTCAGACAAAGACTGATCAACTGCAGATTTCACGCATCTGCGGTGGCGTTTTAGATAAGTACTAAGTACCTTTGTGCTCCGTATACTCGTATACCTGCCCCCTTCCAAAGCCGCGTGTTCTAGTTAGCTTAGAGAATATCCTGTTGTATTAGGTTGGTCGCTTTGTTAGCCGGCACGTATAAGAATTATATGCGGCGCTTAATAATTACATCTATTGCCATCCCTTTCTAGTATAAATAATCAACCCAATAGGGACTATAGCATCGTTTCGATACACAACAACCTCCGGGTTATTAAGTGACCCCCCTTCGCTTATAGTACTCCCCCTCACCTATCGAATAATTAGCATGCAATTAGCAAAGTAGCGCTACCGTAATTTCTATTCACATACCGAATCATAACCACGTGGGGGCCCGCGTAGCTGGTTATTGGCCGTTGACAAGTATCGTGGGTAACTAGAAACAACTCGGCAGATCAGCACAGCGTGTTTGTGGCTGCGTATATGATGATTTCTCGCATGCACGTCAGCCTCTGCAAGTCTATGGTGTTAGAAGATCTCGTTAATAAGCTGACGTTAGCGTAATTACGTACTGGATGAGCAAGGAGTTGCGTAAATTCCGCGTCCGAACATGCCCTTGTCTGCTATAATTTAGATTCGTGTCAGTCGGTCTGTTAAATCCTTTATTACCTCTATACATACTGGCATGTTTCACGTCAAACGAGTGACGAAGGATGCAGCAGAGGTTGCATTCCGAGTTATCACAGTAAATGAGAGATTTGCCGCTTTCCCCAACGTGACAAGCACGCCGAGTTCCATGATACCCTTTCACATATTCCCCGCCGTTCTGTTCCCTGGGGAGTGCGTTAGTAGCTGATAATACTGTGGTCCAAAACATGACAAACATGTACGTGTTAAACCGAGTTCCACGGAAAGATCGGCCAAAGTCGATCTCATCAACCAGATATATATCTTCAACGTGTGCAGATTTCTCTGGGTGCTCCCAGTTATCAAGGAACTGATCTTCGCCTTGGCTTGTTTAGCCCCTGCCATCAACAACCACGGTTGACAAGATTTGTACTTACATCGCTGATATGCTAAAGATCCGTGCGAAACGCGGTACATTTGCTAAAGGCATCATTAGAGTGGGTGCAGAGTGAATTCCAGCCATTGAGCTTACAACAACCATCGTGATACTGTTGGGCCTAATCAAATCATATGCAGGGAAAGTAGCCAAAGAGTAAAGGTCATGCGTTCGAAGCTCACGAGGATGTAGAACAGGAGACATAATATATTCCTCACGAGTAGTATACACAACTTGGCAAACCATTTACGATGCCTGATCCTCGGATCATCTTTGGTCATCTATGCTTGATTCGCTAGCCGAGCTACACGATAGGTATGCTAGTCTGTAAGCAGCGCTGCATTTGAGTATTCCCCCAACTTCGTTATTCGTTGTATTGCCTGGCTTACAGCCTGCAGACTGCAATGTGACAGTCCTTCTTTCCGTTCCTTTCAGGAGCCGTTGCTGCAATTATGGCGCAACAATGGCTACCCAAGCGGAGATGCTATGACCTAGACTAAGACGAACTGTAGGTCTACTGACCGCCTCTTCTGTCTTAGGAAAGTGCACGGAACTGCTGATATTCACCACTGTTGAAAATATTGGGAGTGTAGTGAGACAGTGCGAGTGAGTTACTCAAGGAAGGTCTGGTCGATATTTAGTTTTGCTACGGGTCTATATAATCTAGCTTTATTCTCGGTCTCCTTCGAGGACCTAGTAGACAGTAGTAGGCCAGTTCTATCACATTTCTGCTTTCTGCGAATATATTCTGCAAGTTCGTTGATTTGCTATATGTTTGATCTCGCTATGTGACCTACTTGATGTGGTTATAGCATGCGATCTGCTTTAGTGGCCACGTGTTGGATGACTAGGATTTGGAGACGACTATGTAGATGCCTAACGCAGCCTGTCGCATAGAACGGAAGAGATAATTATACCTCATTGATGAGCAGCACGGAAGGATCTGTTATCGTATATAAGCGAGCCAATCAAGAAATACTTCTTTATCGGCGGCTGTTGGGGGTATATTTCTTTTTGTTCCTCAATCCGTGCCAGAGTATCATCAGTATCCGAACTAACCCAATACAATCAGCGCAGTTGCTACCCCTGTATCTAATATCCTTGTTTATCACACATACGTCGTCTCCTCGGCTTCCGCAATGCCAATCCTCAGAATATCGAGACATCACCACGAGAGAAACAAGACATCTCTCTCTAGCGCTACGAGAGACATAAGAGGACATTCGCGGCGTCAAAGACGACTCCATTCCATGTCGGAGTCTTCCCTCCGCAAGGAGCTCAGAGCAGTTGCTCTGGATACTCGCACTACTGGAGAAAAACTAGTAAAAGAACTTCAGACTGAGAGAGATGCCAGCAGGTCAACGAAATATTCCACTGCAAGTCTTCGCTATCTGAAACCGCTTGCTTCACCCCTAAATAGGCGGCCAGCTAGGATTGAGGTGACAAACGAAGATACTCTTAATGCAGCCATACGGCTCATGGCATCGGGAGAACACCATCATTTGCCAACCCAAAATCGCCCTATTGTGCTCAGCTTCGCCAACAGCCAGAAACCAGGTGGCGGATGGTTGAATGGAGCTATGGCCCAAGAGGAGGCCATCTGCTTTCGCAGCTCACTGGCACGCAGCCTCGAGCCTCGGCTATATCCATTGCACAAGGGCGAAGGCCTCTATAGTCCATACGTGCTCATATTTCGAGAAGATTTGAAATCAGGTCATGGTCGAATGGATAGGGACCCAGGCCAACTCCCCGTTGTCAGTGTGATATCGGTCGCAGCTCTAAAAAATCCCGAACTTCTCACGTTCGGGGAGCAGCGGTCTAGCGGTGGTGTCACAGGGGTGGCTTCGACAACGGGGGAGAACTGGAATCCCAAATATGTCTTCCGCCACGACCGAGACCGGGACATCACCAAAAGAAAAATGAGACTAGCCCTGCGGATAGCTTTTAAGCACCAGCACGGCAAGCTTGTGCTCGGGGCGCTCGGTTGTGGTGTCTTTCGCAACCCACCAGAAGATATCGCTCATTGCTGGCTGTCAGTTCTGCGAGAAAACGAGTTCTCTGGAAATCGGTGGAGTCACGTCTGTTTCGCGGTTTACGATCCGAAGGGAGACGGCAACTATGAGACCTTCCGACGAATACTCGATGGGCAAGAAGTTTAATCGAATAAGGTTTGGTTTGATCTGATTTGATAGTCTTTAACGTCAGAAGTGTACTTAATCTCGTAGATACACAAGCCTCCCAGGGGGTATCAGACGTGGCGCGCCGTTTTATTTATCTACAATAGTACATAACAGCTGCGAGCGCCCGTAGTAAAACTTTAAAGCGCCAATAGTTTTCAACTCTACGTCTAATCCACTTAGGACTGCTAGGCCTGTAATATCATCGGTCCTTCGACGGAGATCTGTAGACTGGGGCATTGTCCAGCCGTCATGATACACTATATAAGGGAGTGCAGGCGGTCAAGCGTCCGACTTGACAACGTTCTACTTTTGGTAGTGTAGTGGTACCGGTATAGTGTTGCACTTCTGTGCCGTTACACCAGCTATTAGCTTTTGTAACTTGACCTATGTAGGTAACCTACATAGGTACCTAGGTAAAGTACGTACCCCGCTTCGCAAACCCCTTTTCCAGGTCTACATAAACCACACAACTGCTGCACTTCTGTCCGCAACATTTGCGAAAGATTCAAATGCCCTGCCAAGACATCTATCGCTCCATCGATCATTCACCAACGTTCAAATTTCATCAATGAACTTTTTTTTTACTGTAATGGTCTGATGTATAGACTTGCAATTATAAAGACATAAACACCTGTCAAAGAGTAAAAACGCGCTCGGCGTGACGATCGGAAATAGTGGTGTCAAATCTATAACTTTACGGCTCGCATATGGTTCCGCCCATCCTCGAGCAAGTATTCGTTCCCCATCTCTGTCCTCTCCACAATGCCAAGCATTGGTCCATCAATGGAAACGCTGAACAGGTTGGCATATCTTTTATCATCGTATCTTCGTAGATGCATGTGAATTCGTTTCCATTTCAAATCTCACAATCAAACTACGACTGTAATACAATTTTATCTGTTGGCTCGTTACTATCTACGCATGCAAGAGGAGTCACAGAAGATTAAATACAAATTTGAATTGAGGGGAATTTATGCCCTTAGGCAAAGAGACGACACGTCATGCTAGCCTGAACTAATATACATATACCAGTCGTCAAGCTGGACCATGACCAAATTCTCGTGCTTTCCAGTGCTATTTCATCGTACAAGACAACGCCGCATGAGAGTAGCAATAACAGCGATATTATTGGATATGTGCCTTCGACATAATTCTGCGCAATTTCCTCCCCCAACATGTCCTGTAGTCTCATAAACGTGTATCTAGTCATCAGTGTTCTTCGGATCTGCGGCTGGCTCTTCCTTGGTCCCGAGGAATTTGGCAAGAAAGGTCTCGACGTCCTTTTCCGGAGCTCTCGTGAACGAAACCTCTCCCCATCCGGCCGGCTGTGCTTGGTTGAGAGGTTTGGCCGCAAAATTTTCATTAGTTTTACGAAAGGGGGCATAGTTGTATTCCGCGGAGGGGATCCGGGTCTCTTTGTCGTTGGGTTTCCATCCCGGCCGACATGCAAAGGACATAATCGGGGCTTGGACCGTCCTTGTCAGCGCGAGATACGCTTCTAAGGAACGGCCGCGAACTTGTTCAGCCTCGTCTTCTTGTTTGGAGCTTGTTGCCGCACTAATGACTGGGTAAGAAGGCCACGCTTTGGCCAGAGGCGGGACAGACATTGTATCTCGAGGCGCACTCGCTGCCGTAGGGCGGGGTAGGGGTGCAGACACAGGTGGTTTCGTGTCCGGCTTGAGCTGATGATTCGCACGCTCGCTCTTCTTTTTCAGACTTTCCAGACTCTTCTCCTGTTTCTTCTTCCTTTGCTCCCTCGAAAGTCTCGGCCAACGAAAGGACGGAACACCGTTGCTTTGGATGAAATCGACGAGTTCGTCGCACGACACGGAGTTGACATTGAGCACTTCGAAGGCGGTGAGATTGACAAAGGGTCTCGAAGCCACGTTCAGCTCTGACGGCCTGTCCGCTAGTCTCACCGACCCGGGCCCTGGCAATGCACTGTCAGTACTTGGCCGCTGAGAATGAAAAGGGGTTATTCAGGACGAACAGAAGTGGTTCGAGACGCGGTCGAACAGCCTCCACTGAAATAAGTGGAGAGAGTTGCGACTTGGTCTCTTCATCATCTCGTCTACGAGACAAGTAAAGTGCATCCGCAAGGTTTGTAGAAATACTCGGCTTCTATTTTTCTTTGGGTTTTCTTCTCGCAATCTTCGCTGCACGTGCGACATGCGGGATCCCAACTCAACGGGAAGATCTTTTTTGCCAGGCATATCTGGGGAGGTAGGTTCAGTGTGCGTATTGTAATGACCAATAATTAGATACAACAGCGTTAAGGGGACTATAGTCATACCTCAGCAATGCTGTATCTTTTGGTTGAAGACTGTGATGAGTTGCGTTAAGAGTGACTATTGAGCGATGACTGTTGAACCACACAGATCGAGAGAAAAAGACGCGAAGAGGTACATGGCGATAAACTGAGCCAGCCGCGACTACCTTCAAGGAATAACACGTCACGTTCGTCGCCCTCGTCCGATACCGGATACCTAATAGCCACCTAGTCACGTAGTCGGTACATAAGAAGTCGGGACATGCATAGTCGATACGGCTCTTTCCCATCACTACACTAATTTCTCGGTTCCTTATCTATGGCGGTTGACGCTTCCCATATACCATTGTTTAAGGGGTATACGCTAGATACATAAGTACCCTAGGGGGTTTCACATTACGGGATCTCAAAGGTAGGTAGGATCGAACTGGTATTTCTTTCCATACCATTTCCCCAAACCGGAATCAAATGACCACAACGAAAGAGAGAAGTCTTCCACTAGGTATCGACTTTTGAGTATCACACTGCAGGGTATTTCCTTCTGATACATTTATCTCGCTACTTCATTGCACGCTTGTGATAATTTGCTACGCTGAATCATATTTGTTGTCGTATTCATCTCTCTTGATAGCTCTATTGATGTGACTAATGACTGTTTTGTCTATCATCAGGTTGTTCACGTGCCGGCTTGCGGTGATGAGCAAATCGTGATGCCATTACACGCTATTATCTAACAGATTTGTTGCTCCCTACGTCCGCTTTACTTGCACAGTAGCTTATGTTTTTGCTAGTTTACACGCTGACGGCTACGAGAATAGTACATTTTTCTTACATCGCGGGTGGTGTAGCAGGGCGCCACCGCCCCCCTGGTGTTTCTGGCCACACGTCGCGAAGCTTCCATCGGTGAATGAGCTGGAGGTGGTCCGCCAAAGATTTTTGTTGAAGGCCGCGACATGAACATAATCCTTGAAAGGAGCCCGAAAAGCGGGCGATACGGCGGCGCGGGCAGCATATTTAGGATTTTGAAGTCGTGTAAGGCTCTCAAGTCTTACGGAGGAGAAACAAGTGAGACGTGGTGACATCCTGATAGACGTTGTCGCTAGAGAATACGATAATATCGTCGTCGCAACCTCCCTACCGATGGGTCTCAATGACCTAGGTAGTTAATACTGTGGATTGGCTGCTCAATTCAATATTATAAATAAATTTCTTTTGAATTGTGATAAGTTCTACTTGTTATCTTAAATGTTTTCCGTTTTTAATCGGCTTTTTCATTCCTTATAACACCCACTGAATATCGAAGACACTCATTACGTACCGCCGAAAGTAAAAAGACAACTATTTTTTTCCGAAAAGGAGTGGCCAACTTCACTGCGTTGTATTCGAGTTCAAATTCGGAATAGTTTCCGCCCAGTTCGCGTGGTTCTCTGCTATTGGACGGATGAGTATCCTAAAGCGGCGGGTGGCTGAGTGCTTCAGGGGCTGTGCGGGACCCGGCTTCTGTCACCCCAATCGCTCCCGTACTCGTACTGTTGCTCATTGACCTCGATCAATACAAGCAGGGTTAATTAACACTGGAAACATGCAACCTAGAAGCATTGATGTGTTGCTGTTGGAATTCGAGCGGCAAATTACTGCTGCGTCGGATCCATCTCAGCAAAACACTTTCGGACCAAGTCCCAGCGGAGGCACGCCAGTATTTGAAGATCAGGACTGCAATCTCTACCGTGAGCTCAAGGATTGGTTCCAAAGCTTGAGTATGTCAATCTATTCACTTTTTAAGCTCATCATTACTGACTAAGTCATCTCTAACTTGCTTAGGCCAGTGCGACGGGATAGAATGGGAAGATGCTGTCGTTCCCCCAAACTTCCAAAAGGCTGTCTGGCAGCTCTTGGCGTTCAGCAATTCTTCGTTGCCTATTATCAATTCAGAGCATCAACGAGATCGATGCAGAGATATCCATGATATCCGAAGGCCAGATGGTCTTGCTGCCAGCCGTACGGAGGATATATGGAAGGCTCCAGACTTACGATCATGGATCACAAGTCCCGTCTCGTCCTCAATCGTCATCCAGGGAAATTCACAGACAATTGACTCCTTGGAGAGGTTTAGTTTTGAGATATCTCGAGAGCTCGAAGAAATATATCCCACTATATGGATGCTGAGCGAACCTTACTCCCGGAGATTTATCTCTGCACATGATGAGACCGAAATTTTGAGACAACTAGCTATCCAGGCCTTGCGACAAGTCTCAAACTTCAAATGCAGTTTTTTGGTCGATAGTATGAATTTTTTCGGAGCTTCCACGACGAAAGTCGATTGGTTCTTGGTTCTGAAAGTTATTTTTGAGTTGATACCCAAAATATGCGTGGTGATAGATCTCAATATCTTGGGGGCCCGGATCAATCAGGCCAACAGCTGGCTAGATGACTTTCAGCTTCTGATTTCGCAGCTGAGCCGAAGTTCCTCCTCCAAGTTATCAGTAATGCTGCTATCAAGCCGTTTGCTAGCACGTAACCCACATGCACTGTTTGTCTCGGTGACACCTCAGTTAAGACCTCCGCATAGCACACCGTTCCGAAAAGCATCATTACAAACCGCGCCTTCAAACCATATACGAAATATATTGACACTTGCGCCGCCACGTGGAACGAACGGTGGCCAAGCTGAGCTCGATGCGATTCCCCCTTTAAGACAAGACCGTGGGGATGACTTACCCTCGAGGACTTCAACGAAGTATACGTCCCTAAGTACTCTTCGCAATTCGGAAAGCCCACAGTATGCTAGTATCAGAGAGGCCTCAAACTCTGACCAACAAGGAAATATCGAGACACCAAAGGAGGCACTGAACAACAACCTGACCGAGATTATCTCACCTGCACCGCCTCATCGGGATGAAATCGCGATCGCTGTCATTTGCGCACTACCATTGGAAGCCAATGCTGTACTCAGTGTATTCGATCATCATTGGGACATTCAATCGTTCGGGAACAAGGAAGGAGACAAGAACGCTTATTCCGTAGGCAAAATTGGTTGCCATAATGTGGTACTCGTTCACATGCCGGGAATGGGGAGAACGCCTGCTGCGACGGTGGCTACGAGTTGCCGCACCAGTTTCCCTGGGATCATCCTGGCCCTAGTGGTTGGAATATGTGGTGCAGTTCCGTTCTACCGTCCTAGCACTGAAATTGTGTTAGGAGATGTGGTGATTAGTGACAGGTTGGTGATCTATGATTTTGGCAGGCAGTTTCCCGATAAGTTTATGCGAAAGGAAGAAATGCAAGATAGTGCAAGGAAACCGCCTGAGCTGATCAGAAACTTTTTATCGAAGATAAAAGTGCGGATGCATCGCGACATACTGCGTAGCAAGACTGGATCCCATCTTGAGACGCTGGTACGGAACGGCTGGCCTTCTTATCCTGGGGCTACAGAAGACAGACTTTTCGAGCCATTATATCGACACAAACACCAAAATCAGCCTGAATGCACCCAGTGTACTGCCCCGGAGTCTATGTGTGACAGAGCTCGCATTTCTACCTGCGATACGCTCGGGTGCGATGTAACACAACTTGTCGCCCGACAACGACATTCTCATATCGCAAGCGATAGTAATAACTGGCTACCCGAGATTCATTTCGGCGCATACGGTTCTGGGGATCGAGTGATGAAATCGGGAGAGCATCGAGATGAGATAGCAGAAAGAGAAGAAATTATCGCGTTCGAGATGGAGGGTGCAGGCGTATGGGAGGTGTTTCCTTGCGTGATTATAAAAGGCGTTTGCGATTATGCCGATAGTCACAAGAACAAGAAGTGGCAGGATTACGCTGCGGTTACTGCCGCCGCTTGTTTGAAAGGGTTTCTTGAGATTTGGCCTGCGAGAAGTGCTTTATAGGGAGTTTCATGGGTCTCTCGTTCCTAATGTTAGACGTCCTCTTTATCCCTTTGTCCGCTAATCAATCAGTATGTGGGATGGATATATAAGACGTGCAAGGACGGGACTCTACAGAATTATAGCCAGATTCATAGTAATTCTTTCTATCACAGAATTTGCTAGATGTCCTTATTCTCTAGGTTGTTGACCCTCCGTCCATCCATTGGTACGTCCCCATACTTAGGCTGTGGCAACAAGCCTTACGTTACCTAGTTCGCAGCATACCTAAGTCAACGAACTAGTTCATTTGATATAGAGCTTTCTTTGATCAGTTCACGTATCTGGTTCAGAAAATGGGTTAGCATTGATTCTTGACAACTCATTTTCATTACAAAGTCAATATCGAAAATGAGACACGAAGTACTAAACCGTTATTGGTGTAAAGGCGGGGAAGTGCGATGCATGGGACCTCAGCGGCCTGAGTCTGCATGGTGGCGCCTGATTGGAGGTCGTTATTGTCAGCAGGAAAAATGATCTCCCCCATGCCAAGTCAGATATACATGAGGAGCTCTGCGGGGCTGTGCAGAAAAAAAGAATATAATCTAGGCACCGATATCAAGCATTGCCGCAAACCTCGACTATTATTACACCTCAGTCCCTAACCACTGGCTTCGTACAATGGAACCTTCCGGTAAACGCCCGAGGCTGGCGATACGTAGCGACTCGGAAAGTGAATGGGAATCTAATGACGGTAAGTGTCTACTTGGGTCATAATACGGACTAAGCCGGCTCGCTAACTATGAAAGACCCAATCCCGCCTCCAAAGCGATCGCGGGCTACATGTCGACCTACCATAACCACGATTGACTGGCGTCAAGAGATCTGCAAATTTCTGAATTGCTCGAGCAATTCCGCCGACAACGAGATCATTGACAAGCTTGATGCTGTATCAACAGATTTAACAAGGCTCCGAGCACACAAGTGCGCGCAAGTAGCGCAGTCTAGGCCTCTTACTTATCGAACTATCAGACGTGTCCGCTGCCAGCAATCCAAAGACAACGAGCTCTATTTAGATGCGCCCTGGGTCGTCAACAGCGGACCATATAAGACACACTTGAGAGGGAGCAATAAAATCCACAATTTTGAATTGTATCTTGAACAGAATAAAGAAGTGTCTTTCCTCGTTTTCCAAGAGCATGAATGTTGCAGTCCGAGACCTATGCATCGCATCCCTAGTCACGACCTTCGTTTCGAGTTGCAAGCTAAAGATCTACTTGTGAAGGAATACATATCTAACATATCTGATGGGCTTCGCCGGGCTCTGATAGAGCTCTTCAACTTGGCTCCCGAACAACCTGGGCATCCAAACCTTGAAGACCAAAGTGTGGGCCAAATCCATTATCCCTACCTCTGGTGGTTCCACGCTCGTTCAAGTATAAAAGACAAAGTAGAGCAGCTCAGCCCTGACTCACGATTACACCTTGACATCTTCCAATCCTACCTCAAGATATCTTTAGATCAAGAATGGGCTACCGTGGACCAGCTACTGTCGACTGGCTACATAACAGCTGATTATACGCATTACTTGTTTGTATGTTTCCCGCCTTCCCCATGATACCGTGTATGGGTGTGTTGTACTCAAAGCTACTAGGTTCCACAAGAAATCTGTATCTTAAATACTAAAAGCAAATCCCTATCACTTCTTGAAGCGTTCACCGCTACGGATTGGCTAAACCTTCGCAACAAGGACATTCAAGGATCCCAGTGGGAGTTTGATGGTAATTTTGAACAAAAGAATAGGTCGTTTACTCTTAGAACGCCGCCTACCTCTAAGAGAAAGTTTCTAATAAAGGACCTCTCATTCTACCCTGCTCGGTTCGCGAACGATGATGAAATAATGGCCATTCGGCAGCGCGGCAAAATGTTCTGGAAGTGTCGCCATCGCAGATACGTTTGCTACAAAGACACCGAAATGAATAGGCTTAATAGCATTGTACTTGAACATCGTAACTATGCTTGATAATTAGTGTCACTAACTAATTGATTAGTCCGACCCACGGTTTATGATAGATACCGCGACGTATAAACTAATGCATCCATCACCCGAAGGAGAAGGCGAGATGCCTAATCATGACGGTCTTGGACCGGAGATCATGTCACAAGATAGCCCTGGCCTCCCCGATGGATTTTTCATGTGTCTTCCTACAACTCTCTCCGGGTTTAATATGCAAAAGAAAGAGTGGGGTAAGACCGCCAGAACATTTGTCTACCGTGGCATGCACACCTGCTAAGCAACGTTTAGTTATTCTTCGCGTGGGTTGGATGGAAGACGTGACATGGAACGAAGAGGCATTCAAGCTGCTAGTAATTAACGAGGACACAAAGGAGCTTGTTCAAGCTGTGGTCACAAATCAACTCCAGGCCGAAGACCAAACAGACATGATCCGCGGAAAGGGTAATGGTCTGTTCATATTGCTACATGGGTAAGTATTGTGAAAAATACCTACTGTGTACACGGGTATTAATTCGTCTGATAGTGGTCCAGGGACCGGAAAAACCTTGACGGCTGAAAGGTACTTGACACAGCATCTTATAAGAACATGCTTAGCATTATTAACTCGCTCTAGTGTTGCCGAAATTGCCCGGAAGCCGTTATACAAGGTTACTTGTGGTGATATTGGTACGAAAGCGGAAGACGTTGAGAAATACCTTGAAGTAGTTCTTCTTTTAGGAAAGACGTGGGGCTGCGTGGTTCTCTTGGATGAAGCGGATGTATTCTTGGAACAGCGGTCTCTGTCCAATTTAGAGCGCAATGCTCTAGTATCAGGTACAAATACCTGGTTATTAGTTGGATCCTTATATTGCTAACATGGTCATGCAGTGTTCCTTCGAGTACTTGAGTATTACGACGGCATCCTAATTTTGACGAGTAACAGAGTCGGAACCTTTGACGAGGCATTCCGATCTCGGATCCAATTGACCTTATGGTATGAGAATCTAACCGAAGACCAAAGGCACGCAATCTGGACAAATTTCGTACGGCGACTTGAAGAATTGGAGAGAACGAGATTAGCGGATGCGTCTGTATCTTCGCCGACGACAAGGGTGACTTCAGGTTTTGGGTTCGATTTTCCGGATATTAGGAAGCATATCGACGAGCTTGCCAAGCGCAACCTGAATGGAAGAGAGATCCGCAATGCGATCTCGACTGCGAGACAGCTGGCTACATATAAGAGGGAACCTATGAATTACAAGCATCTAGAGCGCGTGATCAGGGAGACAAGCAAGTTTGAGGCTTACATTACGGAGCTGCAGAGGGGCTTCTCTTCTGATGAGATATCGAGGGATAAGGGGGAAAGGGTATGAAGTGGTTGATGTTAAAGCAGATCGCATGCTATACCACATAAATATAACACAGAGTGAGATCAAATATGTAGCAAAGCAACGAACTAGTAAATATATTCAAGAAAGTGAGGTAAAAATCCAGCCTGTTAATATCTACACACTTGGTCTCCGAAGGAGACCGGGAGCAACTCATAGCTTTATAGATCCAAAGCAAAGGCTAGAAGCAACTAAACCCCCTTGCTAACCCACTCGCTCTGTCACAATGTCTCCATTGAAGTGCTTCTAGCTATATTAACTGGCGCTTTATACAAGCATAGGTTGTAACACGTTACGGAACAAGAATGTATCACGTAATTAGATAGTAGCTATAGTAGGTCAAACACTTTTTGGTTATAATAGCTGAAGTGATCTAAACCGGTATAAAGAGATGGACTAACCTACTTCCGAAAAGTGTATGAATAAACCAGAGGTTCTCGCAACTGAGCTAGAAAGTCTCCCTTTCAATAGACCATCCGTATACCTATCACCAAGATTGCCAAAGATAAACTACTCCGTCACAGAATACAATACAACACCATAGTACTACTAAAGCTTTAGGACAAAAGTAGAATGCCTTCAAGCCAGGCGTTTGGCTTTCTTCACCTCCTTATAGACGTACTGTGCCACAGCAACGGCGCGGGCCAGGACATATCCTTGCTGGTTAAAGCCCTGATTCGTCCGTGGCACGCCATTGAGTCGCTTAGTTTCGAATATACCCACGCTCGTGTATATTGCCTGTTCTAAACGTGAATGATAGTGTGACAGAGCGAGTGGCCTAGTCACGCACAGAAGCCACAAAGTGGCTTGTGCCCACCTACGAAATTTGCGTAGCTTAGCAGATCTCCTAGATTTAGTTTCTTCACCTTCAGTTCTCAATACAGCTGGCTGATTCCAAACCGTCGAGATAGGGCCTTTGGCCCTATCTAACCTCTTTATTTCAAGCTTTATATGGGCGTGAGCGTGCGTTCCATCTTGATAGCCGACTATGAGAAGATCGCCACAATTCTGAGATAACCGCAAAACAAGCACAGTCTATAAATCAATCCTTCGCCGAGTACACGTGTGTGACGGAGTAATTTCTCCTTGGCAATCTTGGAAAGTTGAATAAGGTGTGCCAAACAAACAAAGCAATCTTAGTAATAGGTATACGGATAGTCTATTAAAAAGGAGACTTCCTAGCTAGGTTGCGAGAAATTCCGGCTTATGTATACACACTTCGGAAGTAGGTTAATCCATCTCCTTTTGCTAGTCTTGATCACCTAAGCTACTATAACCAATAGGTTATGCCCCACTATAGCCGCTATTCCGTGACAACGTGCGTGATAACCTCTTGAAAATGATTCTCTGATTCCAGATTATTTTCAAACCCGCGAAAGACCGGCAGGTTCAGCAGCTACAGGATGATTAGGCATCCTTCCAGAACTAAAGACGCATCAGTTCTATATGCAATGTCCATCTATAGGGGAGTTTGGAGCTAGTAATACCGGCCTCTTTTTACATCAGCGACGAGGGCCTCGAGGTCTTTTCCTTCTATATATTCGGGATGCTTTAAGGTAAGATGTTGTCATATCCTGTCATCTATCGCAGCAAATACTTTCGAACAGTCTGGTACGGGACATGTGACCCGCGATGTTTGGCGTAGAAGGCTAACGAAGGAAACAGATATAGTAGGTTCTTTGGACCTGGGTGATTTTGTTTTAAACAGAAATCTTTCGAAGAGCTTCCCGTTTGAGAACTTAACATCTGTTTCCCGGAGCTCGGTTCTGTGAAACTTTTCTTGGTGACTCTGTTTTAAAAATTGCGTTAATAATCATGATTAGTCGGATTCTTTTGGTGCACAAACTAACCCTTCGGTTATCTCGCCTGGCAAAAGCCTTTCCGCAAAATCCGCACGGGAATCTTTTAGGTGCTGTGTGATGATGCGAATCTATATGTCTGGCCAGGCCGCCATACACGCGAAAAGCCATATCACATTCCGGGAAGAAACACTTGAACGGTTGTTCACTTGATTCACGGCACTCATGACGGCGCTCATGAGTCTGATATCTTGTAAGCGCTTGCTGTATTAACGATTGAATACATCGTCACATACTCGTAGATTACCCTTTGACGAAAAACGTGCTGCACAACCAGGAAATGTACATTTCTATTTGTAAAGGTCAGCTGTAATCCTTTCTAGAATTTAGCAATATATTTACATGAGGCTGCTCTCTTTTGTGTACTCCGCCGGGGTTATATCCATGAGGGGTTTGCGGGGTCGGTTTGGGGGTCTCGTGTTTGCGGCGAGGCTCTATCCAATCTTCTAGATGGAACGGTGAAAGTGGAAGTTGAAGTGCCGTATAATCAATAGGGAGAGACGCAGCGCTCTCATCAACCCCTTCTAATTCAGCCCCTGAATTCCAAGGCCATACTGGATCGTGAGGCGATATTGGTTTCTCGGTGTGCGAAGGTACCGTTTCTACTCTCAGCTTTACCTTCGGGCTTGTGGTGTGGCAGTTCGGTAGCTTAGACGCAAAAAAAGCAAGCGAGGCGGCTTTTCGCGAGCTTTCAGGTGCTGTGTTATCCTTTGAAATCGTTGTGCGATCTATTTGTTGGAAAGCAGCTGTATTCTCTCCAAATTCCCACAGAGGACTAGAGCCCTGGGAGGAACTCGGCATCGGATGTCGTTGACCTTGCCAGTCACCTAGTTCGACTCGGCCGCCGGTGCGTGACGATAAAGGGCTTGTCGGACGAGTCTGGTGGTGTTGGAGAAGCGCGAGCTTTTGGACTGCCAGGCGCAATCGCGTGTCTTCGATAGTAGTGACCCCTGTCGACGGCATGTTTCGCGGTTCGAGGGCTTGGGGTATAATTGCTGTGATTAGGAAGATATTGACTAACACACTTTCGCTTGAAAAGATGCCCTTCTCGGGTACGGCGAATGTGTTGGATAACTGAATGGCGGTATTCGTAATGATGGTGGAAGTAGGGTATTCCAAAATGTGCACATGGACAGCTGGAGTACACTGAGCCTCGACGCACAGCCATAAAAGCAGGTCACGGTGTTCATATTTGCCCAATCAGATCAACCCACGCGCTAAAAAAACATCTACGAGCGAAAAGGGGAGGGGGATGCATCCAACAGGCGGTGCCACTCGAGGGCGCCGATACGGTCGCTACATTCGTCTTGCTAATGGTTCTTAATTACTGCGTAGTCGAACTCCGCCGAAGTCTTGAATCGTATAATCAATTGATGGCTTTTAGTGCTCTATAGCAGTACTTCGTATTTGGAGAGCAATGCGACCGAGAGGAATAATAAATACGAGAGTTGGATAAATCAGTGAAAATCAAGCGCATGCGTCAGCATGGCAAATCCTCCAAGTTCATTACGCCAGAGGTGCCTTCATATCTCGAGCAGAGACATCAGACAACGAGCTCATCTATCAAGGGCTCACGTCCGTTGAATTCGATGTTCTTCGTTTGAACGTTTAGACGCCGCGCGATTCATATGACAGATCAGGAAATTATGATTACAAGCGGGATCTGGCCAAGTACTCGCCGGCTACACTCGGCTCTAATAGACAAGACTTACCGTGATTCAGAAGGGCGCAATGCGATTCATTATCTCTTGCCCATGTATCGTGAAATGGCATGAGCGGAAACTCGTCGATTAAGGCGTGGATGACCGATAGAGTGGGTAAATCAACATATATTGTGGGGTTTAACGGGACTAGCAACAAGGGACCGGTCTGCTGGAAACTATCAGTGCATACGAAGTACTCCGTATACTTGCACTCGATCTTGACGACTGCTTCACATATACAGAATAGATGAGATATTATTACCTAGGCAATCCGTACGTACCTCCTTAAAATGCACTTATACATCTGAATAAACATCCGTAAAAAGGCTAGAGTGAGCCTGAGAAAAGAATAGAAACAACTTGAAGCATATTTATTCGGTGGAAGTCGGCCGTCGCAACACCCCCCACCTGTCCCGTTTAGCGTGACGGCGTCCGATCCAGGGGCCGAGAATCTCCCCCACATTGTCGAACCAACGTCATTGCCAATCAAGCACAGTTCGATTGGTAAGGAAAATAATATAAGTGAGTGAGGTGCCGCCGTGCCCAACCACTCCAAATCTGTATAGACAATTATACAGTCCTTATCACAGAGAAGCAAGCCAGAGCCATACGGAATTCCAGAAGAGAAAAGGGAAAGGAAGAAAGAAGAAGGAAGTACGAAAGATAGGTTGCCACAATGTCCCCGCAGAAGGAAGCCGTCTCGACGCAGAACTCACCGGCGCCGCTGCCGCAGTTCTCGCAGGCCGTCAAATACAATGGCATGGTGTACTGCTCGGGCAGCATTGGCATGGATCCGGTGAAGAAAGCTATCGCGGAGGGTGGCGTGCAGCCTGAGACAGTATGCTCCCTTTACTTTTTTTTTTAATTCAATTTCTTTCTGTCTTGCATCCTTAGTATGTAGTCAGCTAATACGAAAATCTTATCTAGCGTGTCGCAATCAACAATATGTCCGCGATCCTCGAAGCTGCGGGTAGCAGTCTGGACAATATCGTCAAGGTGAACGTGTTCCTAACGACGATGGACGACTTCGCGCCCATGAACCAAGTGTACGACGAATTCTTCGGGAGCATTGACCCGAAGCCGGTACGTTCCCCCCTTCCCCGCCTCATCTCGGTTTACTTACGGTAATTTGACTGACTTGAGATATTCAGTGCCGGACATGTGTTGCTGTGCACCAATTGCCTTTTGGTGCGAAGATGGAGATTGAATGTACCGCGTTTGTGGGTGAAGCTTCAAAGCTGTAAATTACCTGGTCGAGATAGGACGGGGGTGGAGAACTTTACACGGATCTCGAAGAGCACCAAATTAGATCTTGTTGCCAGCCAGCATAGCATATTGTCCGCCCAATTCACCACCCTCAATTTTACTGGTGTTAAGTAGTAATATGAATCAGCTCTAATACTTTTTAATTCAATTGAACAAGTACCAAGATGCTCATACAATCCGCTCGTCCTACGCCTGTAATTCGGTAATAAAGGCAGCAGGTAACGCGGACGGCTATCCCCGTTACGCGTGTATGTTACCCACCCAAGCTTAGGTAAGTGCACTAGCCCGATATTAACTGAAACCGCCAAGACAATACCGGTTCGGTCTCAGCGATAAGCTTAGGCCAATTTTTCTGCTTGTCCTGACGTCGTCTAAGTCGACTTCTTCAGCAAAATTCAGCTGTCGAATCAATTGTCGCGTGCAAAACCCAACCCAACATACGAAGTCTACTTCTCTGCTTACTAAAACGCAATAACTGCCTTGTACCTATTCCAAGCAGCCCACACTCTATCTTCGCCAAGAAAAACGCCCAATTGGTGTATCACGAAGCTCGCCAGCAGACCGCCAGAGCTAGAGATAGGTAGCGGGAATAGCCTCATGAGCCTCAACACCGGAGCGCGCACGCTCGCGCGTATCCCACCGCGCCACAGCCACCATGGATATCACCGAATTATCTCAATACCACCATCGTGCGCATTCTACAGCACGCGGCAGAAACCCACCAGCAGCTCGCGCATAAACACCAGCACGCGACCACCACACACTTACTCGGCATCATCATCTCCACGGCCTGCGCCAACCTCACCAGCAACCAAAACCCTCACCAAGCGCCCCTCCACACCCCCAACACAAAGCCTCACCAAACCCCCTCCGCCAAACACCCCGCCAACAACCGACACTTTAAACCCACCGGCCTCAACGCGTCCCCCCGCCCTCGACCTTCCCATCCGGGACCCAGAAACGCACATTCTGAAGCACTTATTCTACGTCGGTCGGACCTACGCCAAATTCTACACCCAAGGAATCTATGCCGTATTCACGAACCGGTCCCTGGCCAAATCGCTCCCGACATTCGGGTCCGGGGGGTACACCCGGTCCGCCACAGTTTTGAAAGCCAGGGTCCGTCACGACATGAGAAAGTTACCCGCGTTCGCGTTGCTCGCGGTGATTTGCGGGGAGTTTCTTCCGTTGGTGGTTGTGAAGTTCCCGAGATTGGTCCCGTATACGGCGCGGACGCCGCAGCAGGAGGATGTGCTTAGGCGCGGGGCGGAGGAGAGGCGGGGGAGGAGTTTGATGGCGCTGAGGAGGGCGGCGCCGGATTACCTTGTTTCCTCTTCATCTTCCTCCTCCCCTTCACCCCCATCTTCTTCCTCATTCCCCTCTCCTTCTTCTCCCTCCTCCTCATCCTCAACCGCATCAACCCCATCCTCTTCCTCCCCCTCTTCCTCCTCATCCCCATCCTCCTCCCCCTCTTCCTCCTCCCCCTCTTCCTCTCCCTCCCCATCCCCCTCCACCTCCCCCCACGCCCCGGGGCACGTATGCCGGAGCCTCGGGCTCGGAAGCCCCATATGGGACAAACTCGGCTTCGACGTGCCCTTCGCTTCACGCCGGGCCTCGGAAGCCGTCCTGTGGCTCGCGCGCGACGACCGCATGCTGCGCGCCGGGGATGGGGCGCGCGTGCTGATCGACGACGAAGTTCGCCTGGCCTGCGAGGACCGGGGGCTTCCCACGCACGGCGTCGGTGTGGCGCAGTTGAGGAGGAGTCTGGCGAATTGGTTGCAGAGGTCCGCGCCTGAGGCCGCGCTCGATGAGGAGGAGGCTGTCGAGAAGGTCTGGGGGTTGTTGCTTTCTGGGGATGCGGGGAAGGAGAAGAGTGGAAAGGATAAGTGAATGGGTAAATGAAAAAGCCTAGTTCACGACTTGATCAAACGCTATCATTGCTCTGTCATTGTATACATAGTGATAAATGGAAACCGAGAGCATACACGGCCGCGAAATAGAACGTGTACAGTATCGTGTACCGGAGACAGCACATGAATCGATTTAACTGTCGATTTAACTGTAAAAGTGGTATCGATCCCTAGTTTTGAATATACCCAGTACTCGCGTGCGTGCGTAGGTACTTTGTACTCTACTCTACATAAGCAAATCCGTTCCCGCTCGGGGGATAATACCGGGCAAGGAGTGCCATCGACTCCGTCCATGCAATTCCTTGGCATATCGACATATCGTCGCGATGGCCTTCCAATCCTAACCTCAACGCCAATAAAACACTGAGCGTGCAAAACAGGCTAACGAGCACGCAATGCCATGCTGCAGCCAGTCGGACCGGGCTTTTCCATCATTTACTCCAAGCCAGTAAGAACACTGTAAAGATGCGGGCTCTTAGCGGAGACCCCAGCCCTTCCCAAATCCACTCTCTCCAATACGGATTGTCAATAATTGTCATATGGGGGTGATGTTCCCTGGCTAAAATCACCTGTACCTAGCAAGCTGTGTCATGATATCTTCAACGTGTCGCGCCGAGTTGCCGCCGCGGGGGACAGCAGGGGCTCCGTTGGGAGGGGAGTGCGCGTAGCTCATGTTGCGCTGCGGAGGGCCACCGTTCGTCTCACGTGGGCCCGCGCCTATCGTCGTCAGCAACGCGTTGAAGTCTACTGGGGGCCCGCCGGTATAGTTTTGTGGTCCGCCCTGCTGGCCGTTCAAAGACCCCAGAATCCTGTGGATAGCGGCAGAGTCCAGAGGGGGAGGTCCACCGCCGCCCGCCGTCGGAGGAGGGTAGGACGGATGAGGTGGGATAGGTGGCACATAGTGGCTCTGTGTAGACGTTGAATAATGCGGCGCTGGCGGGTATATGGCGTTGTGATAGGCTACCGGCGGCATCGAGGACCGAGACTTAGCCTGAAGAACGATCTGGGCTGCGATTGGTGGTTCGAGATCCTGGTACTGATCAAATCGAACGTTGTCATACCCGGCCGATCTATCAAACACCTGCAGTGAGAGTCTGCCATGGTCCTGTGCCCGAAGATCAAGCTCGACAACCGCGTGTACGCCCTCTCGTATCTGGTGTTGGATGACGGCATCGCGTGCCATTTGAGGGTTCAAGAACATGACATCGACTCGCAGCCCCTGTTGCAAAAACGCCGATTGTACCCACGAGACAAATTCGCGTGTGACGTCTTGGAGCAGAAGAAATTGTACGTCGGGAACATCCGCTCCATGCCGACGGCGTAGGTCTGGCTCGGGTCTAGGCGAGTATCGGCGATATGGACTGACACTGCGGCGCCTGTACGAATCACGGCCCCCATATCCGGGGGATTGGGATCGGCGACGGTCTCTGGAGTAGCTACTGTCCGGATAACCCCGGTCACGATCAATCCCGTCATACAAAGGCGCGTCTCTTTGGCTGGACCGTCGAGGCGAAGACTGTCTCGGTGGGCGGTAATCATCTCTTCGCCCTCTGTTGTTGTCTTGGCGGTCATTATCACGCTTTCCTCGGTTACCACGATTTCCGTCTCCGTCCTTTTTCTGCGCTCGGGAGATTTCGAGATCTGACTGAGATTAGACGATAGTTGTTCAAATCGGGCCTCACAAAAGAGCTTACTGATCTTTTTCCCTCGGACCTCTACCCCCTGCAAATTATCCATTGCAGCTTGGCCCTCAGCAACGGTGTGATATTGAACAAACCCATACGCTTGTTTGAGAGATATCTGTGCAAGGCGTCCATATTCGGAGAAAATGTTGAATACCTCTTTTTTGGACACACGTTCACTCGATAGGTTGCCTATGACGTGGTTAGACAAGTCATGCATAAGACACAGAGATATGCTTACCAATGAATATTCGGGAGCCCTCCGGGAACCTATCCCATTTGGCTTCCGATACATATTTTCGCTCCTCCTGGAGGAAGCTGTCCCATCGTTGCTTCGTAAAGTCAGATGGGGGCGGTTGATCAATCGGCGACGGTATATACGTATAATCAGATTGAGAGGCCGGGACGCTCTGTTGGAATATGGGATTCACGCCAGGAATAGCAGTGGCCCCAGCGTATGGATTAAACGTTCCTGGGGCTGCGCCCATATAGGTCCCCGGTACAGCACCCTGGTACGGATTTGGAGCTGATCCATTGCTTAATGGCAAAGGCACACTATCAAACCCTGAAGCGCCTGTCAAGGACGCGGAATAGCCGCTAGCGGCGGCGTACAATTGGGCGGTATTCGAGTCAGGGATGGGTGGCTTCGTTGGCAGGAGGCTCTTCTGTGGGAGCATATGGCTGCTAGTATTGCCTTCAGGCACATAGATGCTGGCGGCATTTGCATCCACCTTCGTGATATGGGTGGTTACGTTGTCAGTTGGAGTCTGTATGTTGGCGCCCGGCTGATTGCTATGACTAGAAGTGCTATAATGGTTGTTGATCATAGGCACTTGTTCACCTGATGACTGGGCAAGCTGGGCTTCATGGGCGTTTGATGAGGTCGTATCAGGTGGAGACCAACTGTCTTCGAGCGGCTTATGGGATAAATTGGGTACGAAGCTCGGAGACAGATCATTGGGTGTCTGTGTGATGGTCGATATGGGTTCATGTGCAGGAGCAGTGTTATCAGCTAGACGGCTCACAAGGGCAGTTGTATCTGAATTAGCAGTGAATTCGTTCGACTTGGATACATCTTGCTCGGCCCCGGTAGCATCTGACCGAGAAGTCTCGGGCTCTTGCATATCCTCTGTACTATCGCCGCCCGATGCCGACTCTTCCGTCTCGGCCACCCTGTTGATAGCTTTGTTGGAGTCCGTGCTTCTCACGTCGCTAGATATTGCATTCGGGGTGCTGTTCTGATTGTTATCATGAATTATAGGTCGATCGCCAACGCCCGGTATCACTACACCAGCAGTCGAAATAGCAGCAGGGACGGCTAACATTGCCGGATTACCGGTGATCCGAGACATATCGAAATATGCGTCAGCCTGATCTTGGAGTGTTGGCACGATGATGGGAGAGGGGGGATGGAGCGGAGAGGGAGAAACAGGATCTAGATCGGCTGTGGCCCGGACCCTGGGCGAGTTACCCGTCATCGGACACGTCGGATCAAGTCACGATGGACTTGGGAGCGGGAGTGTGGATAGAGGCGCGTCAAAGTTTCCATAGGATGCGCATCAGTATTTCGCAGTTAGATAGACGAGCAAGTACGACAACAGAGTGCTGGGCGAGGCGTGAGCCCTCGAGCCCGCGATACCGACCGGCTTGGAGCTTGAACCAGTAACAATAGGTCGAGGCGTACAAGGCACCGAGAGATACCAGTTCCAGCTATGTTGTCCCAAGATGTACGATAGTTATGTGAGCGTTCCAGCCAGGTCAAGACAGCGTTTTTTCTTGGGTACACAATGGACTAGGCGCAGTGGTGTGGGTATGAATTTCTAGGTACGAGTAGGCGTAGAAAGGAGATCCTGATGCCCAGCTAGATCAACAATGGATACCCAGGGTACCAGACAGTGGTGAATGGAACGACGTGGGCCTTCGATTCTGGCCTAGCTGCTTGTCTTGAACAGACGAGGCGAAGGGTAAGGAAAACCCTCGTTGATTGTGAAGAGTACAATGTCGCCTGTTAATATGACCCTAGATAGAGCTGAGCGGGCAGCCCAGGGTGACAGAGACGGAGATTCGGCTGATCCACCTGATCCGATGAGGGGCCGAGATGATGGATGGTAGAGAAGAATTACAAGACACCTAGCAGATGCAAAGGCTCATGTTAGTGTGGCTGTGAGTGCGGATACAAACGTAAGGCAGGAGCAGGAGAAGTGGAGGAAAAGTGTATATCGGCAGGACACCAGGGAAAATGGAAGCAGCAAGATCAAGTGGAGGGGGTGACTCGTGAGCGAGAGCGCGGCAACTTGACGCGCTGGACAGGTCGAGGATGTAAAGACGAAAATGTACAATGAATACCTGAGCCTGCTAAGAGTGGTCGAGAGCTGGCTGCCAGAACTCTAAAAGGGACAATTACAGATAGTAAGGTTGTTGTGATGGAACAAATTGATTGTGGGAGGTTGGCAGGCAAGCTGAACGTGAGTGTGCGAATCAGAGTGCGCGTGCGCGTGCAGGTAACATTGGATACTTATGTGTGAATAAGGTACCTTATGCAGGCAAGATCTCAAGACGCGGGCAAGTACACGCGGAATGATACCTCTTTTCTCCGCTTTGGCCTTTACTACCGGCTTTCCAGGTATTGCAGCAGGGCAGCGTATGGTCCCGACGCGGAGATTAGACCTGGTGGGCTTTGGTCACTTTTCTTCTAACACAAGAAGGTCGCCAGCCTTGTTGCTATAGAACAGAAGGAGGAGACTGGAGGGCAGACGATGGATGATGGCAAGATGATGATGTGGGAATGGCTAGACGGACAGTCAATCGATGTCAACAGGTCACTACAGTAGGGGCAGGTGAGGCAAGGCTCGGCCGGACAGTGGGTGACAGAAGCCGAATGGCAGATGGCAGTGGGAGACGATGCAGACAGAGATGGCAGATGATGTCAAGCAGGGAGTAGGCGAAATTTCGTGCAAGCAAGCTTACAAGGCAAATGGCCTCCCGAAGCGCTGGGGCGCGGCAGACAAAGGCGGCCGCTAACTCAGCACTGCATCCAGCTGGTCTGCCCAATCAAGCACAGCCGAGAGTAAGAGATGATGATCGAAAGGAGAAAAAAGGGTGGGATAGAAGTAGAGAAAACGAAAGAAAGATTGAATAGACTAATAATGAGACGAATAGCACTTACCTAGCAAAACCGTAGGTAAGAGGAAGGTAGATAGATGCGTGTAGTCTGCCCAGATGGTGAAGAATGCCGCCGTCTACATGAAGCGAGCGAGCTTCTGCATGTCAAGTGGGACAGCACACAGACTACCGCTGCAGATGTTGCCGCACCCGGAGCCTTACTTTATTAGCGAATGGCCCGTGCTTCACATAACCCTGCAACTCCAAGCACCTAATCCATACTTGCCCTTTGAGGTTAGGCTAGCTTCGAAAGAGGCTGAAAATCGCCGAGTGACCATGTGCTGCCTGTACGAAGTAATTAAAATGCATCTCACGTTCAGCTTGTCTGCTATTATTCTGGCTTGCGTCAAGCATCACGACCCTGGGAATGCGCATCGACAATGAAATGGAAATGGACTAACCGTTAGGGCAGCCCGAAAATTTAGGATACTTAGTAGAACAATCTATCCTTATATTTATCGAAGATGAAAGTGGTAGGCGGGGTTGATACCGCCACGTACTCCGTAATTCGGGGTGTTTTGGACTGGAAGGACAATAACACAACGGCCATGTTGTAGTTCGCAGAAGTCAATCTAGTTAAAAACTATTCATGTTTCCGATCATAGTAATCCGGTGACGAGCAACGGATGAGGTTTAGAGAATTCCAACCAATAAGAAGAACCCAGGAAAGAAAAGGGCATTGCCAAGCCCACTATGCATCATGACAATATCTTTCTTATTTCCTTTGGACTATAAAAATGTTCGTGTATAGTTTTTGCATGTTGAGGTTAGGTACGGAGTACGAAGTAAATGAGCTAAGCAACGAATAACCATATGGCGCTGTCAGGAATCAAACCTAACTCCTATTTAGCAGACAGACCAGTAGGCCCCCCTCTGCGGTTGCACGCCCCCGCGCATCAACGTCTTAACAATGATCGGTTCTTTTTCACGCATTTGGAGATCCGAAAACTCCATGTATTACTGACACGCGTGGGTTTCGAACCCTGGGGCTGCAGACTGCGGGTGATAGCGCTATATGGTTATTCGCTGCTTAGCTCATTTAGTAGCGCTGTTATACTCGAATGTAAAGCTCCTTATAGAACATACTGCTAAGTTATCCTAAGGTTACCAGTTCGAACCGTCATGCGAGTAATCCGAGAATCTACTCGTAATCCCCAAATAATAAGTCGTACCCTGCCGGACGCAATAACACCTTGGGTAGGTCTAAGTAAGACGAAAACTGGTTGGAGAGGGCTGGGGGCGGCTCATGTTGATGGGGACGAGTTAGGTGTGCCAGGCCAGAGACTACTAATTGGGAGTTAAGTTCGATTCCTAACAGCGCTATTGGTTTTCGCCGGTTAGCTCATTTGAAGTATGCGATCCTGTGTACGAAGTACGAAGTAAGTAATCGAACTTAGAGGCCCCAGCCAAAGTTCCAGGTTGGCATTCGGAGGCTAACGCCCTGAGGCTCTTAACTGTGGCGGGGCGCGTGCTAAGTAAGCATGTAACCTACATTAGCGTCACAAGGGGGGTGTAGGAGACGATCACAGTGATAGTCACGGACCTTAAAAATCGTCACGGAACTGTGATATTCACTTGACAGTCCTCCTGCTAATACAATCTTAGAATGGAAATGTTCTCGAACCTTAAACGCGGTCTTGGACCTATAACATGGTCACGGAATTTTAAAACAGTTTTAAAAAACTAGCCGAAAATTAAAAAATAAATATTCACTTATCCTGTATATACTTTTTTTTTATATATATTATAAGATATTTTTTATTAAATATGTTTTAAGTTATAAATATTATTATAATTTATAATTATAATATTATAAATTATAATAAAAATTATTAATTAAATATTTTATTATTATTAATTAAATATTGTTTAAATTGTTTTAACTTAATATAATTAATTATATAAATTTTTATAATATTGTTTTTTTTTACTCTTTTTACTTTTTATTATAAATTTAAAAAAATTAAATTATTTAAAGTTATTTAAAACTGTTTAAAATAATTAAAATTATTAAAATTATTATATTATAATTAAAGTTATTAAAGTTGTTAAAGTTATTAAAACTATTATATATAATTAATAAATTAAGTATTTAAAATTAATTTTAAAATAATTAATTTATTTAAAATTAATTTAAAAAAATAATATTATTTAAATTAAATTAATTTTTTTAAAATTATTAAAATTATTAAAATTATTATATTATTATATATTATATATTTTATTAATTATTATTATTATAAAAGTTTTATTATAAATAATATTAATTAAATATTTTTTTTATTAATTAAATATTTTTTTTATTAATTAAATATTTTTTTTATTAATTAAATATTTTATAAATTATTTTAAATTAATATAATTAATTATTAAAATATTTTTATTTTTTTATTTATTTTTTTTTTATTTTTTATTATAAATTTAAAAAAATTAAATTTATTAAAACTTTATTATAAATTTAAAAAAATTAAACTTTTTAAAATTATTTAAACTTATTAAACTTTTTATATTATTATTAAAGTTATAAGAATTATTAAAGTTATTATATATAATTAATAAATTAAAGTTTTATTTTTAATTTTAAAATAATTAATTTATTTAAAACTGTTTTAAAAAAATAATGTTTTTTAAATTAAATTAATTTTTTAAAAATTATTAAAATTATTATATTACGATTTTATGTTACGATATAACAAGGATAATTTAACATTATTTAAACAGCCCGGCTAAACCCCGGAAACGGATCTCAATTAATCTAAGATTATAAAAAAAAAAAAATCTTAATTAATCTAAAATCATAAAAAAAAAAAGATCTTAATTAATCTAAGATTATAAAAAAATAGTTATAACTTACGGTTATTAAAAATTCTATATAGTTTTAAAATTCTTTTTATATTTAGTTACTCGTTTTAGTTTTTTAATTATTAACTTATTTTTTTATTAAACAATATATTCTTTATTTAAAATTAATTACCTTTATTATATAATAATAAAAAGTATTTTAAAAACTTTTTAACGGATACTTATTAAGCTTTTATTATTATTTATAAATTAAAACCTCGTACGTACTTTTATATTATTGTATAAAAAGTCCGTTACATTTTAATAATTTTTTAATTAATAAAACTTAATACAAATAAACGGATATCGGTATAAAAAAGTTTTAATAATAAAAAATTATAAAAAAAAAAATTTTAAGAAATATATTTAAAAAATACCCCAGTTACGAACAATTAACAAACGGATGTTTTAAAAAACTTACTTATAAGTTATAGGATTAAAGACCCGAAAATAACAAATAAAAAAGTAAACATCGGTAGATACGTTTATTACAACCTTAGTATAAAAACGACTAAAAAATACAATTATAATAATAGACCTAGACTTAATTATTAAACTTTAAACGGAACAAATAACCGTAAAAGAAAAAAACAACGAGTTTATTAGAAAAGCCCTAGGAAATTTTAACGATAACAACTTTAATAACGATTTTAACAACGATTTAAACGAAAAAAAATCAGAAAAAAAACAAAAACTTCCCGTAGATTTTAATATACAAACTAATAAAAGATTTATTTAAAACTATAGTATTTAAATAATTAAAAGATTAATACTATTATAATAAAACATAATATTTTTATCTAAATTAACAAATAAATAATTAAAACAAATATTACTACCGATAATACGAACACTTAGTATAAATATAATAAATATTAAAAGATTTAAACCTATATTTTTTAAAATTTATAATAGAATTACAAACGTTAAATTATTTTTTACCTAAATATGCCTATATATAAACTAATACGTTAGTATTATTAATACGGATATTAAAAAGATTATAATAACGGCGTAATTTTTAATAAAAACAATATTAGAATAGTTTAAACTAATTTTAAAAAATTATTTAAAAAATATAAAAAACGAACGAAAATTAAAAACTAAAGGAATTTTTATAATATATTCCGGATTCGAAAATTATATAAAAAACCTGTTCAGTAATAAAAAAAAAACAAAATATATTAAAAAATTACTATATCGGTTAAAATAAACTAAAAACGTTATAATTTATACGATAAAGTTTAAAAAACTAATAGTTATTTTAAAACTACCCGAGGCGGTACTATTTACCCTATTTTTTAATAAATTAAAAACTTAAATATAAAACGAGATATATTAAAATAATAAACTAGTAACGTTCGGTAAATATATAAAAAATATAATTATAACAGATAAACGATCGTTTAATAAATATATAAATAAAAAACGAACGAGTATTACGAAAACTAAGTATAAAATTTAAAAAATTTAAATAAAATAAAAAAACTTAGAAAAAAAGTTATTAAAAATAAACGCGGTATAAAAACAAGTATTAAAAAACATGTTTAACGTGGAATATTTTTAATACAAAAAAAAAAACATTATAAACGTTAGTATCCGAGTTTATAAAAAAAAACAACTTAATATTAACGGGAAAAAGTTTTTTAAAAAAAGACGTAAAAAACCCGAAAAACCCGAGTTGTAAAAATTTATAACAGTAATAAAAACGATTAAAAAGTTTAAAACGTTTAAAATAATACCGAAACTTACGAATATAACTTAGAATCGGAATTAAAACGTACGGTTATTATATATATAATAATATAAAAAAACAACTTTATTTTAAACGAAAAAAAATATCCCAACTATAATAACTTAAATAAAAAAACTTATAAATATTACTTTAAATTAAAAAATTAATAAGATAGATTAATTAAAAATATTATTATTATATTTAATTTAAAAATTATAAACTATATAATAAAAATTTTAAAAAAAAAATAACCCGGACTTTATATAAAAAAATATATTAAATATTTTATAAACGACTTTATTATTATAAATAATATTAACAAGTTAAAAAATATATTAATTAGAAATTTTTAATTAAAAAAATACAAATAAAAAAAAAGATCTATATAATTATAACGAAAAACTATTTTATACCGTATTATTTAAAACTTACAAAATTTATTTTAATATTAATAAAAATAAAAAAACAATTAATATAAAGTATATATACTATATTCCCGTTATTTATAAATTATATAAAATATAATTCAAATTAAAACTTAAAAAAAACTACGAAATTAAAAAATACGAACTATATAACTATTTATATAATAGAACCTAATTATATAACAAAATACCCCGTATTTATAAAAAACATTTATATATTTTTATAAATAGATTAACTATAATTAAAAAATATATTTATAATAATAAAACTAACAAATACAACTTATATTTCGATTTTAAACTATTATTTATAAAATAAAAAACCCCCGTTTTATTAATATTTTAAATAATATTAAAATTATTACGATTAAAAAAAATTATATAATAACGATATAGTTATTAAATTAAATAATAATATAAATATATAAATAACAAATATTTTAAACATACGATAATAAAAATAAAAACTTAAAAAATAATTTTATAAAATATAAAATTAAAAAACAAAAATAATTCTTATTATTAAAACAATAAAAAACCGAAAATATAAAAACTTTACGAAAAATACGATATAGTTTATAAAAACAAATAAAAATCAAAATAAAATATAATAAAAAAAAATATCGGATATTAGTAAATTTAAAATTTAAAATCGACTTTATTTTATTTCGAGTTATTAAAAAAAATTATATATTTTAAAAATATAAAAACAAATCGTACAAAATTATAACATTTAATAAAAATAAATCAAATTATAATAATAGTCGTATATTTAAAAAAACTAAACTATTCGATATATTAATATAAAAATATAAAAAACAAATTATATTCGATATTGTAAATATTTTTAATTACAACGTTATTTTCGGAATAAAATAGTTAAAAATTAACGACCCGATAATTCGATAAAAAAATAAAACGATAATTTAAAATATTAAAAATATTAACAAAATATAAAAAACAACGGAAAAAATAATAATATTAAAAAAATATTTATAATATAAAAACTTATTTAAAACATTTAAAAAAAACGAGTTATTTAAATACGGATTTTAAAATTACCGGATTTTATTAAAAAGAAACACGAACCCAAGTTATATTAAATCTACTATATAAGTTTTAAAAAGTTTAAAACTTTATAAAAAAATATATAAAAAAACTTAAAACGAGGGTTTATACACGAGTTAGAATTATTATATAATTACCCGGTTTTATTAATATTAAAAATAAAAAACGGAAAACAAACCCGAAATAAAAAAAAAACCTAATATAACGAGTAATAATAAACTATTATTTATTAAACGTAATTATAATATTAAACGGACATTTTTTAACTTTTTTCGTTATAATAAAAAAAAACATTAGTTAAACCCGGTAGTTTATTATATTCGATATATTTAACGGATATTATACTATTAAAATAACAAAAAGAAAAAAATAAAAAACCGTTATACAAACGGTTTATAAACTATATAAATATACAGTTATATTTTAAAAGTTACGTAATACCCCGGTAACTTTTTAACATATAATAATAACAATATTCCGGAAATTTTTAAATAAATTTATATTTGTTTATTTTAACGATATCTTTATTTATTTAAAAATTTTAAAAAAATATAAAAAATATATAACGATAATTTTAAAAAAATTTCAACGAGTAAAACTACGATTAAACGTAAAAAAATACGTATAACATATTTAAAAAATCAATTTCCTAAGATTTATTATTACCCCCGGGAAAATTTAAATATAAAAATTAAAAATTAAAACAATATATAATTAGAAAATATTAAACTTATATACAGTTATTAATATCCGATAAATATTAAAATTTTTAAACTATATACGAATTTTAATTATAAATTTTAAAACATTAGTAAAACTTTTTACGAAATATACTACTAAAAAATACGAAAAAAAAACATTTTTTATTTCGAAAAAAGTTAAAAAAATATTCGAAACATTAAAAACAAAGGTTACTTCCGACTTAGTAATACGATTACTAGACTTAATAAAAAAAAAAAACTAAAAACGGACGTTTTAAACAGCGTAATCGCCGGAATATTCGAACAATTAGAAAATAATAAAAAATAACACTTAGTAACTTATTATTCGAAAACGTTATAAAACGCCGAACTAAAATATTTAATTTATAATAAAAAATTATTAATTATTATTAAAATATTAAAAAAATAAGAATTATTTATAAAAAAATCAACAGAACTATTTAAAATTTATTCCGATTATAAAAATTTAACTATATTTATAATTATAAAAAACTTTAACAAATAATATAAAAACTAGTTAATTTTTTTTACGAAATTTAACTTTAAAATATATTATATTAAAAAAAAAAACAATATTTAAATAAATATTTTTAGTTAACGAAAATAAAAAAGATTTAAAGTTTTTAAACGAAATATTTAAATATTATATTTTTAAAAAAATAAAAGTTTACGTATACGGGTTATTTTTAAAAATCTTTCGGAAACTTAATTATAATAATTATAACAAACTTATAACTTTTAAAAACTAATAGAATTACGTAAGTAGAAAAAGTTAGAAACGGATAAACTAGTTTATAAAAAAAAGATCTACTTATTTAAAACTTTACAAAAAAAGTTCGTTAAAAAATTCTACGAATATTTTCTATATAAATATTAAAAAATAATTAAAACAGTTAAACGTTTATAAAAAAAATACGATTTTTTTAAATTATAAAAAACCGTAAAAAAATAATAAACGTTTATAATATTTGTAATAAAACTAAAACCGTTCGATATAAACTTTACGGGTTTTTATAACTAATATAAATATTTAATAAAATATAATATACTATTATTTAAAATTTTATTATTACGTTATTATTATTAACTAACCCGGTTATAAAAATATAATACGATAGAATATAAGTTATTATAAACCGATTTATAAAATACGGCTATTTTTTACTTTTTAAAAACGATATTATTATTAAATAGTTAATATATACTTTTATTCGTTAATATTTAAACAAATATAAATTATTTAAACAGATTATTTTTAATCGAAATATTTTTTTTATTTTTAAATTTAATACAAACTTTTTTAAAAAAATTAATATAAAATTTAAATTTTTAACTGTTTATTACTTTTAAACAAATAAATAAATAAAAAAATTAAATTAAATATTTAAATAATATTTCCGAAATTATATTAATTATAAATAAAATAATTAATATAAACTCTTATTTATAGTTTAATTAATTTATAATATTTTTATAAATAAAAATATAAATATATTATTTTATAAAATAATTTATAAATATTAAACAAATATAAACCGATAAAAAAAATTTCGAACTAAAACTCCCGTTATTAAAATAATCGCTTTAAAGGTTAAAATATTCGTTATAAAAATTAAAATAATATAAACTAAGTTATAAACTATATTTTAATTTATTTAATAACGTATATTAAAATATTATAATAAAAAAAAAATTAAAAAATTAATTTTAATAAAAAAAAACAAGGTTTATTTATTTTAATAAAAATAAAACTTAAATATTAATATCTTTTAGATTAAAATAAAACGATTAAATAATAAATTAAACTTTAAAAAACTTAGATTTTTTAAAATTAAAAAAATTGTTTTATTAATTAATTATAAACTATTATTATTAAAAATAATATAAATTTATTTTGTTTTTTATATTTCTTTATTTAAATTTATATTAAAAGATATATTATTAAAAATATAATTTAAAATTAAATCTAATTAAAATATTTATAAAATTAAAAAAATTTTAAATTTTTGTTAAAATAGTAATAAATTCGAATATTTCGTTAAATAAATAAAATATTTATATATTAATAATATTTAAAAATTTAAAAAACATTTAAAAACTATTACAATAATTGTTAATTAGTTTTATTATTAATATTTTAACCGATTAAAATTAAAAAAGCGGGGTCGATTTTTAAAAAAACATTAAACGTTTTTTAATTAAAACTAAAGTTTAACAAAACTAGCGTTACAAAATCTACGGAAAGATTTACTACGGTTAGGTAAACTTTCTCCCGCTTTTTTTTCTTGTATTTTCGCTCGATTTAATTTATTTCCTTTTTTTTAATAAAAATATTAATTTCCCGCTTATATAAAAACTTTTTTTAAATTTTTAAATAATAAAAACGCTTTAAACGTTTGTTTATTTTATTTTTAAAACTATTTATCTTTTTTTTATATTTTTTTTAATAGTTCGTATATTATTTTTAAATTTTTTTTTAACCGTTTTTATTTTTTTTTAAAAATTTACAAGTTTTTTTTATATTTTTTCTTTCGTTTAATAAAAACGGGTCCGTTTTTTTGTAATTATTATTAAAATCGATATAAATATATTATTATAATATTTTTTATTTAAAATATAATAATAATTAAAAAAATCGTTAATACGGAAATAAAAAAAAAAACTTAATAATTTATAAATAAAATATAAAAAAATTTTAAAATTATATTATAAAATATATTTTGCCCAAGTAATATACGCTTTTTTTTATTAAAAACGAGATCTTTTTTATATACGATTAAATATAATAAAAGAAATATTTACGAAAAAAAAAAAATGTTTTCGGAACGAAAAATATAAAAAAAAAAAATATAATGTTATAATCTAAAGTTTACTTTAGGCCTGCCCTATTAAAACAAACGCCCGTATTTTAATTATTACTTATTTAAATTTTTACTTGGGCCGAAAGATTACGTAACATAGATCCCCGGGATCCCCTAGATCCTTTAGATCTTTAGAATTTATAAAATTACTAAAAACTATAGAATTATTAAAAGATTATTAAAAACGTAATAAACAGAAAAAAACGTTTTTTATCTTTATATAATATTACGATTTTTTTCTAACTAATTACTCGTTCTTATTTTGTAGTTATTAATTTAACTTATAATTTTTATTAAATAATACATTTTTAAAACTTAGAATTATTTAACTTTTTATTTAATAACGGGGAATATTTTAAAAACTTCTTAACGGATACTTATTAAATTTTTATTATTACTTGTAAATCAAAACCTTGTGCGTACTCCTATATTGTTGTATAGGAGGTCCGTTATAATACGGTTAAAAAGTTAAATAAAAAATAAAAGCTTATTAAATTATAAATGATTTTTTTATTAACAATTTATAATATTATAACTTTAAAGAGTTTTATATTAAAATAAATATATATATAAATTATTAAAAAGTTACGTTTAAAATTAAACATTATTATAATATAAATAAAAATATAATAAATTAATAAATTATTAAAAAAATTAAATAAAAATTAAATATTATTAAAATATAAATAAATTATTTATAAAAAAGTATATTTTTTTTAATTATAAAGATTATTATTATATCGAAATAAACGTATATATAAATTATTAAAAAATTATATTTAAAACCGGACGTTTTTTATAATATAAAATAAAAATATAATAAATTAATAAATAAAATAAAAAAAAACTCGGTTATTAAAATAATTATATAAATATTTTAATATTAATAATTATAATTATAATAATTAATAATATTTAAAACGAAAATTAAAATAACGTATTTACGTAAAAAAATTAATATATTTCCGGAATTTTCCGTTATTATTAAAAATTTATTAAAAAATCGAAAATTATTTTTTAAAAAAATTTTTTATCGAAATAAAAAAAATATATTATATTAATTATAAAAAAAAATAATAATAAAAAATTAAAATTTTTATATTTTATTAAAAATAATTATTAAATTATAAAAAAAAATTAATAACTTAGTTAAATTATTAATAAAAATAATTATTAAATTTAATTTCGAATTAAAATAATATAACGTAATTAACGTTAAATTAAAAAAATATATATATATAAATATTTTTAAATTATAAAAAACTTAAAATAATTTTTTAATTATTTAAAATTTTTTAAAATTTTAAATAATTTTTTATAAATTTTATTATTTTATTAAAAATAAAAAAAAAATTTAAAAATTATATAATTAAAAAATTAATCGAAAAATATTATATATAAAAAAATCGTAAAATTAATTAAACTTTTTATATTATATTTTATTATAAATAATAAAATATTAATTTTTTAAAAAAATCGTAATTAAATAAAAAATTTATATATATTTAAAAAAAATCGGATTTATTTTTTATATAATTAAAATTATTAAATTAAAATTATTAAACCGGATATAATTTTTATATTATTTAAATTATTACGTTTTAATTTAAACTTTAATTTAAAATATTATAAAAAAATAAATCGTATATTTAATTATTTTTATTAAACGTGTTATTTAATATTTTAATTTAAAAATAATAATAATTTTATTATAATTAAAGATTTTTTTTATAAATAATTTAATAAATTATAAAAATTCGTAAATAATTTTATTTTTATAACGGACCTCTTATATAACAATATAGGAGAGCGCACGGGGTTTTGATTTATAGGTAACAATAGGATCTTAGTAGGTATCCGTTAAGAAGTTTTCAAAGTACTCCCTGTCACTATATAATAAAAATAATTAATTCTAAATAAGAAATATATTATTTAATAAAAAAATAAGTTAATAATTAAAAAATAAAAATAAATAACTAAATATAGAAAAAATTATAAAGTTATATAAAATTTTTAATAATTATAAGTTATAAATATTTTTTTATAATCTTAGATTAATAAAAATCTTTTTTTTTTTATAATTTTAAATTAATTAAAATCCTTTTTTTTTTATAATCTTAGATTAATTAAAATCTACTTCTAAAGTTTAACCGGGTTATTTAAGTAATATTATATTATCTTTATTATATTATAACATTATTTCCTTTTTTTTTTTAATTTTTATTTTTAAAAATCTTTTTTATTATATATGTTTTTTTTTTCCCTTTTTATAATATCGCGAGTTATTAAATCGTTTTTTAAACTTTGTTTTAATTAACGCGAAAGTTACAATTCTTTTTTAATATATATTTATATTTACAGTTTTAAAATATTTCTTTGTTTTTGTTATTTTAAAAATAATTTTCTTTGTTTTATATTTTTTAAGTTTAAATCGTGTTTAACTTATATTTCTAAAGTTCGAAGCTTTTATAACGGTTCTAGGATTAAAATGTTTAATTTATCCGATATTAATCGTAAATATAAACGGATTATTACTAAATATTATCGAGTAAAAAAAAAACTTTAAACTTTAATAAAACGTTTAGTTCGTTTTTATAAATAAAAAGAGCTTTTATAAAAAAAAGGTTTAAAAATGTTAAAACGGGGGTTATTATTTATTAAAAAGTTAGAACGTGTTAAATATAAAAAAAAAGAAGCGGTGTTTTAATAAGAGTAAAAACGGGTAGCGAAAGAACAGGCGGCCTTCTCAACACAAGTTACTAACGTTTCTTTTGTTAAGTTTAATTAAAAAACGTTTAACACTTTTTTACTAGTCGACTCCGCTTTTTTAATTTTAATTAATCAAAATATTAACAATAAAACTAATTAATAATTATTATAATAATTTTTAAATGTTTTTTAAATTTTTAAATATTATTAATATATAAATACCTTTTTTATTTAACGAAATATTCGAATTTATTACTATTTTAACGGGAGTTTAAAATTTTTTCGATTTTATAAATGTTTTAATCGGTTTTTATTTTAAATTATATTTTTAACAATATATTTTTTAACGTAAATTTAAATAATAAAATATAAAAAACAAAATAAATTTATATTATATTTAATAATAATAGTTTATAATTAATTAATAAAACAATTTTTTTAATTTTAAAAAGTCCAAGTTTTTTAAAATTTAATTTATTATTTAATCGTTTTATTTTAATTTAAAAAATATTAATATTTAAATTTTGTTTTTATTAAAACAAATAAACTTTGTTTTTTTTTATTAAAATTAATCTTTTAATTTTTTTTTTATTATAATATTTTATTATATGTTATTAAATAAATTAAAATATAGTTTATAACTTGGTTTATATTGTTTTAATTTTTATAACGAGTATTTTAACTTTTAAAACGATTGTTTTAATAATAAAAACTTCGGTTCGAGATTTTTTTTATCAGTTTATATCTATTTAATATTTATAAATTATTTCGTAAAATAACATGTTTATATTTTTATTTATAAATATATTATAAGTTAGTTAAACTGTAGGTAAGAGTTCGTATTAATTATCCTGTTCGTAATTAATATAACTTTAAAAGTATTATTTAAATGTTTAATTTAATTTTTTTATTTATTTATCCGTTTAAAAGTAATAAATAATTAAAAATTTAAACTTTATACTAATTTTTTTAAAAAAACTTATATTAAATTTAAACGTAAAAAAAATATTTCGATTAAAAATAATTCGTTTAAATAGTTTATGTTTGTTTAAATATTAACAAATAAAAGCGTATATTAATTATTTAACGGTAATATTATTTTTAAAAAATAAAAAATAACCGTATTTCGTAAATCGGTTTATAATAATTTATATTTTATCGTACTATATTTTTATAACCGGGTTAGTTAATAGTAATAATATAGTAATAAAATTTTAAATAATAATATATTATGTTTTATTAAGTATTTATATCGGTTGTAAAAGTTTGTAAAGTTTGTATTAAACGGTTTTAGTTTTATTATAAATATTATAAACGTTTATTATTTTTTTTACGGTTTTTTATAATTTAAAAAAATCGTATTTTTTTTATAAACGTT